>JARHVA010001862.1:2610000-2860000 GCA_037957365.1 Torreya grandis | reverse complement strand
AGTCTTTTATATTAAATTTGATCATAATTAACTAATATTTGCTAATATTGCTTAATTATTTACAAAGATACAAGTCAAGGTGGCTCCCAACCATCAAACTTTATAAATATTGTGAAATAATCCACTTGATTTGCCTCTATTCTATCAACAGATAATAGGATTATCACAACCTACAACTCATATGATGAATTCTATAAATTCTAAAATGAGAAGTGTTATTTAAACACTCTAAGCACCTATGATACAAATCTAGGAATCAACATTATGCTTTTATAATTATGATCTTGCACTCTATGTATACAAATAATTATTTGGATTTAATTCTTGAAAATACTTGATTTGAATTAGATTTAGGATGCTTTAGAATTGTATTGTGACTACTCCTAGTGAATAATTCATAATTTGGGAAAAAATAAAAAGTTTCTTAATATGTAGTAATGTATAGATGTGTTATAGATAAGTGATAAGTCCCATATCAAAGGAGGACTTGATATGTATGTATGTATGTATGTATGTATGTATGTATGTATATATATATATATATATATATATATATATATATATATATATATATATATATATATATATATATATATATATATATATCCAATTGGGTAATTTATCATGCCACCAATATGATAGATATATGGGTCAATACAAAGATAATATATGATTTTAAAAAATAGTTATTTCTAGGAGAGGGTCAATACCATAAAGCTTAGGTTAGCATTAACTAGCGATACTCAAATATTCTGATGTTATTGAACCACACATTGGAGTGAAATAAAGGTCTAGAGATGCATGTGTAGGATAGTAATTAGGTTTGAAATAGATAGTGAGGTTCCTATATGCATGTAAAAATAGAATAAAAGGGTCAAACTCATAAGGTAGAATGTATGTGAGATAAAATATTAGGTTAGGACCATATTTGTGTGCACAAGTCATGCATGGTAAATGTATTTCAAGCTTGTATTTTTCAAATACTTAATACCAAATTTTAGTATCTAAAAATTCACCACTTCTATTATTGTAATGTAATTGATAGAGTAAAACGAAAATATATAACTAAGTGTGTATAACACACTTTATTTTTGGTAAGAATCTCTAATTATGCATCACTCAATAACAAAATCTTCTACAAATATGTAGTAGTCAATTTCCATAAAATTAAGTTTAAAATTTGAATTTAAATTTTTTAAAATTAAAGAACAAGGAAGGAATAGACTTGTGTTTTTATGAAAACCATGTTTCCATTGTAACATTTTGGATATGATTCATCATTATTGAATCATTGTAGAAAGGTGATTTCTACTAAATCACTTGGAGAACTTTTTTTTATTGAAGCCCTTGGAGAGTTGGGGTGACTATAATTTATGTAACTATGTAAGCCCTTGGGTTTGGAAAAAAACATGCCCTAACCATCATAAATGTGGGGATAAGTATGTAATTTACTAAACCAAATAACTATTCAGAAAATAAAGGTTAGCCACATGATGGGTTCACTAGAAGTAAAACTAGATCAACCACTACATATGGCTTATACATTCAATTGTATAGTTTCACTCAAGTTTGATCCATATAATATAAATTCATGATTTAAAGATAATTAATGGTGTTCATTCCCTTATCATCACCACAAAATTTTAGAAAGTGTGAAGGTTAATGAAAATCATTTTCCATTACATGTTTAAATTATATTATTTTGTATGTGCATGAACCAATATAATGTCATATGGACTGAGAAGGTAAATATGTATATGAATAAATATCATGCCTCATAAATGTGTGTGTGTGTGTGTGTGTGTGTGTGTGTGTGTGTGTGTGTGTGTGTGTGTGTGTGTGTGTGTATAATGAATTTATACCAATTGATATGGAATGTTATGCATCTATATGTTGAATCTAAGAATCTATGTCTCAAATGCATGTATATGTGAAAACTTATAATTATTGTTCATGTAAACCATGTACATATGTCCATGCATATTCACTCAATTGTCTATTAATATATATTTAAGTCTATTTAAAGTGAGTGTATATGCATGACATATGCCTTATATTCAATAATGGTATGCCAATATTTATCATGTAACTAAACCATATGATAACTAAACCTTTTTGTATCTTTGAAATCTATAATTTGACCTGATTTTATATTCATGGAGGTTTATGTATATATGACAAGTCCACTTTAATGCCCCTCTTTTCAGATAAGGGAGGTGTCATGTAAATTACTCATCTCAAAAGAAGAATTAATTATAGCATGTCATGTATAAAGATAACATCAATGTAATCATATGAACAATTTGATAGTATGTTATTATAATAATGTACATGTCAATAAATATATGTATGTAAAATATGTGATGCCAAGCAATAAGTGTCATGAATATATAGATGTATCACTAAAAAACATAGTAGTAACCATCACTTGATAGTTAATTGAATAATACTATATAGTAAAGGTGCATGATATGAAATTGCTCAATGTCAAGAAGCTTAACAAGCATGAAAATATCAATAGTTAGTGTCACACATAAGGCTAAGTATTGCATACAAGAGACATGAAAATGTTACATCAAACAAGGCCAAGGGTCACACATAAAATAAAATAAAATGTCACAAATAAGGGACATAAAATTCTACATCAAATAAGTCCAATGGCCACATGCAAGGAAAAAAATGATATCACATAAAATAAGTCCAAGGGACACATATAATAGACAAACACAAAATAGATTATCATGAAAAAGAACAACAACGTAAATAAAGCATAGAACAGGTAAATATTAGAATACACCATTGATATGTATCAATGTCACACCATATTATAATAACATATTCATGTAGCATTGTGTAATATATGAGGAACTAACAAGACATGTGGTAGTAATATAAATAGCTAAACATCATAGAGAGGTGATAACCTATAATAACAAAACATATGGAATAATATGCCGTGAGTATTAACATGGCCATAGGGTAGAATAAAGTTTAACATATATATATATATATATATATATATATATATATATATATATATATATATATATATATATATATATATATATCTTGCATCACACTCATATAAATTGAAAGGAATGTGTGTATGAAAAGAATATTCCATATACCAAACATGTGATAAATAACATATGTAAATAGTTCACTCTAGTAATCATGTCTGCTTAAGTTTGGATTTTTTATTTTTTGAAAATTTTGAATTATTTATTTTTTTAAAATATTTAAACTTTGAAAAGTGATACGTAATGATCACATTAATGGATAGACCATGGAGAGTTCATATATAAATAGTTTAAGGGTCATATATCATCATAAAAAGGTACTATGTATAGGTATATTATAATTTAATAAGAATTTATGCATTGTATATTAACTATCATGCTCACTTCTCATATAATCCTATGTATGATGCATAAATCTAGAAGGTTAAGGACTTTATAGGGTCTAATTTATAGTATGACAATGTATCATTTCTTGTGTTTATTTTGGAACATGTTGAAATATCCATGGTTCTAACTTAGTACATGCTACAGGAGATGATGGAATTTATGAACCCTTAATAAACTTCAATGTGATAGGTGCTAAATATCTAGTTGTCTAGTAGACCCAACTATTTTACTTTGATAGTAGGTGTATAGAAATATTTGACACATGTGTAACCACTAGCTATATATATTGATCATTTATGGATGTAGTGTATACACTCCATTTTCATCACTTCTATGTCAAAATTGAAAAATGGGTTGATTCCAAGAAATTGCACACAAACTGATTTGAATTCATCTATTCATATGACATACAAATTTTAATTCACCTTAGAGAATATCTAGGTGGGATAATTCAATTTATTAGATCTATTCAATTATCATTTTGGTCATTTTTTTTGGTCAATTATTTTACTCTAATCAATTCACCAATTAATCTACTCTAGTCTGAATTCATATTTTCACCTAGCATATGACTTTAAATTCAGCTTGGAGAATATCTACATGTGATAATTCACCATATTAGATCTATTTAATTATTATTTTGGTGAATTATTCTATTATGGTCATATCACTAATTCCCCTTCACTGATCAATTAATACAATTAATCCCCTCTTTTCTAAATCATTATTCTAATAATATTTCTATTGCAAATAAAATAATAATTTCCCTTCATTTAATTAATTATTATTTTCCCTCCAAGGGGCATATTCATTCAATGAATAATCTTGAGATCATATGGAAGATTATTTTTTGAGCTAATCAATTTAATAAGTGAATTAATATATAATATTATTCTCCACCCTTCATTTTGGAGATAAGATGAAGGGACGTTAATGAAACTTGTGGGATATTTTAGGAGAATTCTCAACCCTTCATCTTAGAAACAAGATGAAAGGCCCACATGGTGATCCATGTTCCTTCTTGAGGATAATTATCTTCCCTTTATATTGGAAACAATATTAAAGACTTATATTAATCCTCTTTTGATAGTTTAAAAGATAATCCTCCACCCTTCATCTTAGGTAAGATGAAAGGCTCACATTAATGATCCATGTGTTGATCAAGATGAATGGTCCTCATTGATTCTAGATCATTATAAATAGACCTATTCTCCTTTTCAATTAACATGGTCAAGATCTAAAATGAAGTGCTAACAAATTCTCAAGTCACCTTGTGCATCACCTTTAAGATTCTTGATGAAATTCAACTAGTCCATAGCTTCAATGGATATGTCTCAACATGAATTGGAATTTATTAATACCATTTGAAGATACATCCAATCTAAATCCTATATAAATATGTTTCCAATGAAGGTTTACATACTTTTGGTTTAAATATTATGCATTATTAGCTAATCTTTGTATACTCATGAGGTATTTGGTTTTTGATAGACTTAACTAAGATTTGTGAAAATATTGATTGTGAATAATCCTATGGATATATGTAGAAATAAATTATGGTGGTGGTATGGGTGGATGAAGAGGTACCACTAGATGTAGATAGTACACTATCTGTACACCAATTAAATAGACTAATTTATTATAAAGTATGTATTTGAGACATTGATGCACTATAGATGGTATTGCATGAAACTTTTGCATCCAAGGGAATCCTAATAACATTTAAAAGACCCCATTACTTTGTATGACTAAGAATGATATGGCTAGTATGGTAAATCCCACTTGAAGAGGTATTACTATGTTTCCTAGGGTTTTTTATTTTTATCCATAGAATACCTTAACTTCTCTTGATGTATTTTATATATCCTATTGCATGTATCCAAGAGAGTGAATAAGTGTCATCGTACATATGATATTACCTAACCCATTATCAATAATGAAACTATGATTAGGTTTCTCATTGATATAGGCTTGTATGCATAGTGCATGAAAATATAATTCATCATCAACAATCTCATAGTCATCAACTAAGATCATAAGATATGTTAAGGTGATGATAAGTGTAACAATAATTGTATATATTGGGTGATCATATGTTGTAGGTGGAGAATCCATATTATATGTGTAGTGTATTTCTAAATTATCCTAAGTCTTTATCATCTCATGCTTAATAAATGGATCATTGAATATTTTCAGCTTATGATTTCCATTATTTTTTGGTATATATTTATCTATATGGATGCTCAACTAGATAATGTTGTCATCAATAAGATCATATATATTGTGTCTTGATTTGAAGACTTATTCATATAATTTCCTATAATTTAATGATATTCATACCATGAATTATTGTCATAGTTCATTAGTTTAGGCCTATTTAGGTCAAAATATTATGGAGAAAGAATAGTGATAACGTTGCACTCAAGTACCTTTTGTAATAGTATATGAGGAGGTGATGGTCATCTATAAAATTATCTTTTTGGTGGAGATATTAATTATAGTCAATTTTTAGGTTGTGATACTTTAGTAATTGTGATCTTTCCCTCATTCTTCTTGTCTATTATTTTGAACTTGTAGCTTGGTTTGATTTGAGATTTCATTGTTGAAGTAACTATAGGAAAATGTGTATATTTGATATTATTCAATGTTGTGAGCTTAGATTATTTGTCTTGTACTATGTTTTATAACTCATTGAAGGATTTGAATGTATTGAAGATAATTGACTCATGGATTTGTGTAAGTAATATTTTATTGAATATGTCTTGTAACTCATTTTTGGACATAAAATTAGTAATCTTATCAAGTGTATTACTGTAGTGAAGTACATACTTGATTATTGGATCATTGTAACTTTTCTTGAGCTTATAAATTTATGCATAAGATATTTTTCATCAATTTTGATAGATAAGTTTATTATAAAGTGATCTACCAAAGGTTTGAATGCTCTTATTGATCAGAGGGATATGCCATATAACAATTGAAAAGTAGTATCTAATCATTATTGGAAATAAGTTGGTTAATAATTTGTCATTTTATGTGTAGTAAAATAATGATTTATGGAATGATCAAATGTGTCTTTATGGATAATATTTACCTTCATATAATGGAAGATTAGGATATATGCCTATAGGTAAATCATAAGTTGCTATATTATGGGATAATGGATTATAAATAAAGGCATGAAAATCCATGTAATGATTATTTATAGATTCACCTTAATATAAATATAACACCCTAGCATCCATAACAATAATAATTTTCTCAAGGGAGCATGGAATAGGCAAAATTTGTTATGTAATATGCATAGTCATCATAGGAGGGGTAAAGGTTACCTATGTATGAATAATTTTGGAGATATGTTATAAGCCTTGTTTTCCCCAGAAATTAGGTGGATGGAACACATGTAATTAGAGGTGTAGATATAAGGATAGTACCACTAATAGAGGTATAAATACTTGAAGTGGGAGTACTAGTTAAAAATATTGGTTGACAATAGTAAATGGATATTATTATTGTGGTTGAGATGTATCAATATTATATTAGTGTGTACCATTAGATATTAGGATTAACTTGAATATTATACTCATGTATTTAGGATATTTATGAAGTCCTTGATGAAAATTAGATAAGGTTTTGACTTGGTCAAGATCTATCCCTTTAAGGTCATTGGGATCAATTACATATAGGCCATCATAATTATCTTGATTAATATGTTCATTGTGATTATCTTGATTATTATGTTCTAATGGAGGAGTGTAAACATAATAATCTATCCATAAATATTATTAAATAATTTTATCATTAAAATAATAAAAAATATTCATTGTATCTATTTTATATGAATTATAAGGAATCTAGTTATGTTGTATATGGGCCCTACTAAATCTATCACTATACCTTAGAGGGATAAGGTAAATATCCTTCTTGGATGACATAGGATGGAATAATGCACACATGAAAAATGATAGGATCAAAATTTTAAATATTTATTATCTTTTGTATGTGGAAATCAGAGATAAGATCTAAAACCTGAAGACAAAAAAGTTGAACCCTAGGAGAATGAAACCCTAAGGGAGACTAGGGATTAACATGGTTTAATTAGTGTATGGATTCACTAATATGTTTTAACTTAATTTATTTTTATAAAACCTAATGCTATATAAAGTATTAGAATTTTTTAGATTTATAAATATGGTATTTAAGCATACATCTGAGTGTAAAATACTAAAACCAATTTTAATGATTTAACAAGTGGTATATGTTAAATATAGTAAGTATACCAAATTCATGAATATTTATATTTTTTATCTAATATTATAACTATGACTATGCTTTCAAACTGGAAAATAGTGTAAAATAGGCTTGTGATTCATTCAATTCAAGAACTACTTTTTCATTTGTGTGGGTCAGTTCTATCAAATATAGTTTAGTATTGATCATCGATAATGACCTATACTATTTTATAGTGACATGTGATGAAAGATAGGTTAGTGATCATATAGTCACATTCACTTGTATCTACAAAAAATGGTTTTGTGATGCTGAACCCTGATGATGCACGTAACTTTGAAAATTAACCTCCTTCACTTGAACCCTATGTGTGCTTGTAAGAAATAGAAACCTATAAACATTGGTAAAGTGTAATGGGTTGAGAAAACCATAATAACCCATGTTTGATGATTCAATGATACACAATACCTATGTATTTGATAATTTAAAGAGGGAAATAAATCCACACTTATTTTTAACACCTAATATGATTGTGAAATTATGTTCTATTTCTATATGTATGAAACTAATTATTTGGATTTGATACTTGACAATACTAGTATTGACTTGGTTTTAGTATGGTTTAGACCTTACTTATGGCTGATTAAAAAATTTATAAAAATAATGCATATTTTATCAATGTGAAATAGTTTATATATGTGTACCAAATAAATGCCAAGTCCCCTATCGAATGAGGTCTTAATTTTTGTGTACACACACATAATTTGAATTGGGTAATTTCACATGCCACTGACATGTTAGGAAAATGACCCAACCTTAAGGAAATATTTTATTTTAAAGAGTAGTTGTTATTGGGAGAGGGTCAATAATTTTAAGTTTAGGTTAGTATCAATGGACGTTACTGACCTAGTCTAATGTTAATAACCTATATATAGAAGGAATGAACTAAAGGTCTCAATATGTATATGCAAGATAATAAGTAGGTTTGAGATAGACAATGAGGTTCATGTAGGTGTGTAATAGTAGAGCGGAAGGATAAAACCCATAAGGTAGAATGTAGGTGTGAGAAAATCATGAGCTAGGACATATTTATGTGCACAAATTTTGTGTGGTAAATGTATGTCAATTTTGTCATTTTAAATTACTTAATACTATATTTTAATATCTATAGCTTCCTTATACATTAGGTTAATAATTGTATTTCTAGTGTTTGGATATTTTTCCTTATCCCAGGGTGAGGAATTGTGGTTTTATTCATTATTATTATAAGGTTTAGGTTATTTTCTATGTCTCTATATCATTCGAGCCCTATAATGTCTCATTTTATATGTTTTATGTTTTATACACATGATTTTCCCTATACTTATTCTAATTAATGTACACATGACCATAACAATGTTGACCTAGCTAATAATGATAATGTGAATGATGTAAATAAAGATTGGTATGCTAGTGAAGTATCCTTATATAATGGTAGTTAAGGATGAGTAGTTCAAGATAATATTTTAAGTCATATACAAGAGACCAATTATCCCTTTCCTTCCATAGAATCTTCTAATAGGCATGAGGTAGAACAAGTATATTTTAAAATGGAATTGACACATATAATTATTTATACTATTAAGATTATGAATGAACATGATCAATGTTGTTTGGACATACTAAAGAAACTAATAGATGAAAAAAATGTTATTTATCATGAAATTAAAGATGTTACTACAATTCAAAATAATATATCTTTTAATTATACTTATATCTATATGTATTACAAGGATGTTTCTAAGAAATGGAATGATACTCATAATTTTAATTGTAATGAACATTTTACACCCATTTTTGAGATAGATGGTGAAATAATATTCATGAAATCACCTTTATAATCTATAACCATTATTATTATTATTATTATTATTCAAGCAGTGTCCATGAAACATGCAATAAATAACCATAAAAATGAGATGAGATGTTGACCTTAGAGTCAATAACATCTAATTCTTGGGTTGATTGTGATGTTAAAAAAAAACCTATAGTACATATGTTATTTAATAAATCTTATCCAAGAGTATTTTTATTGACTCAATTTCATTTATTTGATAGACATGGAGATACCCATACCCATCTTCTAAAATTTATGTATTCTTATTAAAAACATGATCATAATGGAATAGTATTGCTAAAGGCTTTCCATTTAAGTTTAAAGGTCATGCCATAGATTGGTTTTCAACCCTACCTATTTCATATATATCTTATTTATTAAAATTAGAAGATAACTTTTGTCACATTTATAAATTGATAAAGGTTCTAGGTTACCTCAGAGAATATTTAAAACCTTTAACAAGGTCATGATGAACCCTTTAAAAATTACATTTTGATATTCAATATTACATTACATTGCTTGATATATTATACAACTAACTTAGATAAACACTATATTTTTAGTAAAGGTATTTTACCCCTAGTTAGGGGGAAAATAATTTATCATGTTTATTGTTATTTTGAGTGATTTTAATATGGCATAATTCATTATGAAAGTAATATGTTATAGTTACACACTCTTTATTATGACATTTAAAATTATCCATCTATAATTGAACCTACATTTAAGTCAATAAGTAAGGAAAAACATTTAATATGTTTTTACCATTATAGTAATAGTCAACCTATGAAATTTCAAAGACTCAAGGATAAATGAAGTGTCATATTAAAAATATTTCTTGATAAGAAGCTAATGGGATACCTTTTATTCGATATCATAATGCAAATCATTTAACATGAGTTCAAGAAATTTCATTTTTTAATTATCATCAAATCAATGGGAATAAAGCTGAAAATTATTTTGTGTTACAACAAAACAATTATAAACCTTTGAACAATGGTGTAATTACATTTAATAAATCTAGGTAATTCAATCTCTCCAAATTTATTTATTTGAAAATCTATGAAAGATGATGTATCCTAGGTAGTTTATAAATAACCAATGGTCATTTTAGATTTCATAGAAGACAAACATAGGTAAAGAAATATTTTTGATGATATGATACAACACAATACATGCATAATTTTTTTATTAAATAATGAAGGCATGGGTAAATTAAATTTCAACAAAGAGGTATCCATGAGGGATCATTAGGACATATTACATTTTTTGTTTCTTCTACATTATTTTTTGTAGAACCTCCCATGCTATAATTTATTGATATACTCAAAAAATTATGATTAAAACACATGCATGAAAAATTGGATAGTGTTAAAAATATAATTTAATTTGATTTCCATAGAGATTGGATCAAACTTTAGTGAGTTATAACATAAAAATAACCATGAGGGGTCATTAGGACATATTACATTTCTAGTTAATTCTAGGCCTAATATGAATTTAAAAATTATTGTTTATAATACACACCATGATAAAATTCAATTCTATACTAAAAAAATCATAGTTATAACTAATGGAAGTAACATTGGATAGTGTTACAAATATTATATAATTTTATTTATAATTAGATTTGATCACACTTCAATGAGATAAGACATATGAAAAACAACATGAAAAACACTCTCCTATGGGTACAATTACATCTCAAAGTGCACAAATATGGATACCAAAGTAAAGTAAAACACAATTAAATGAGGAACATAAGCAAGTATTATGTACTCATACTATACATGAATATAAATAAAATTAATAATCTCAAATAAATTTTAAGGATCAAACATAAACCAATAAATTATTTAGGATCCAAGAGAATTATCTAGTCCAAATACAACCAATGTTATTATTTATACGAGTTCAATATCAAGTGTATAGCTATGTTTTATCTTATTTTGGATTTAGTGGTCTAAACAAGGTATAAATTGAGATTAATTTAGAGTGTATAATCTATGTCTGAATTACACAAATATGAATGCAACTTGTAAAATATGACTAATCTATTTCACTTGTTATAAATATAAGTGGCCTAGGAGATATTATACTTATCTTGTTTATTTCATTTCTAGTCATGATAGTGTATAATCATCAATATAGGTTTGGAATGGGTATTTTATTTCTCATATATGAAAAATAATTATTTGCACATGATGGGACAAGTATGGAAATGATTAGATGCTTATGGTAATGGGATATGTTTGTGATATGACAAATCTATCCCTATGATATATGTTAAACTATTCCATCATATATTGATGTTCCTACTTATAGATAGGTATTATGTGTGATATTAAAGGCTAGGACTATGCACACATTTAGATTCATCTTCCTTCACCTCAAAACTATATCTTCATTTTAAATACTTTCCTTGTTTGTAAAAATAGGTTATAAAGGGTGGGTTAAGCTGACCTCAAACACTTCCTAATTAACAGATAAGCAATTACTATGTTAAAATAATTTTAAGATGACTAAAACCATACGTAGTTCTCTCACATACTATTTATGTTCTCAATAAGTGTAATACTAGCATGAAACCTATGATTTTGACCTTGAAATGGTATATAGACTTGGCTTGGAGTTATTTATTTGAGTATTTTGATGATTTAGGATTGTGCCTCAAGAATGTTTGGATGTATTCCTCTAGGTAATAGTGATTTTACAAGTGAGTCCTAGATTAATGCTAAATAGGAATATGATTAGGCTTGACATGCCTAAATATTTAACTTTTTGGGTATTTCCCTCTTAACTGACATGAAAAACATGTGGGTTAACTCAAAGGAAGGATTTGAATTTTTTAAAATAGCCTTTATAGAGTGAATAAATGATTTTATCCAAGGTAGAAAACTATAGTAATTGGATACATGTAACTATGGATAGAGGTGTCCAAGAAATAATAAATAATAATGTTAGATTAGTACATAGTCTAAGTAAGATGATAAGTTGTTTAAGTAGTGATGAGGAAATCCTATGTATGAATAATGGAAAATTGGTAAGGCTAAGCCTATAGATAAATAAATGGCTTGGAAATAGTGTGAAAAATATTCAAGTGTTTATGCACAAGTCATGTTTACTAAATCTTGGTAAAAAATGAGATTGTCAAGTGTCTAATACCAATTAATGTGTCTACATTTTCTCTAATTTTATTATAGTAATGAAAGTGCTAAATTGAAAGGATAGAGTTAAAAAATTTGTATCTAATTATAAACATAATGGATGTATTTAGGTTTAGGCTAAGTGATAATGTTTATTCATGTAAAACTTATAATAAAACACGTAGAAATAAGATGGGAAAAAACTAGAGGGGAAGTTTTATGTCCTCTTAGCGATAAATTCATAGTTTATGGGTGGGTTTTTGTCGATTATTAGATTGGAATAGACTTGGTGATAGATTGACATACTTTTTATGGTGATTTTTATTGAAATGAATCTAAGGTAAATCCTTGTTGCTTCAGCCCTTTGATTTTATATTGCTAGATTTGGTGACGGATCTCCTGATTCTAGGTAGGTTTTGGCATTTCATTGGTTTGTCAGAACCCTAGTGGTATATTGGTGGTTCTTTAATAGTGATTTAGTCATTTTGATGAGTCTAATGGAGATACCAATTATTTATACCCTTTTTTCCCTGGTATTGTATTATTGGTTTCTTGGGAATCCATTTTTATGTAGTTTTTTAGGAAGGATTGAAAAAAGAGAGACTAAATGGCATTTAAAACTCTTGTTGGGTAGGAATAATAAAGTAGGAGATTTACAAACCTTGAGTGGAAGATTAAAATGTATTATGTGGTCTCTATGATTAATGTATTGGTTGAAAACTTGGATTTTAAGGTTCATCTTTCCATTGGGGTCCTTGCTACACCTTCGAACATATATACCATTTTGAGGGGAAACTACATCAGGTGGGTAAAAGGTGATTTCTACTTCTTATTTGGTTTACTTTCCATGAACTTTCCTCTAATTTTTATCACCTTAAGGAGGTTAGTTTCATATTATATAATGGTTGAGGTTAAATACCTCTATTTTATGGGGTGGGAGGAAGGCTAGATTCATTTTTGGTTGTTATTCAAGTTTTGAAATTCATGCTAGATAGGAAAATCTTAAGCTAAATTTTTGTTTACCATGTGTGGAAGATTTTACTTGTACACATTTTAGTGTGATCGGCATACATTTCCTTGGTGCCTTAAATTTTTTTCATGGGTTGTGGGTAATGGGTATCACAACTGTATCCCCAAGAAGAAACAATATCATAGGAAATTTTCTAGTGGCTCTTTCAAGTAAGTGGCAAGGGGGATCAATGATGGGAAAAAGGTTTTTTCCCTATTCTAAGTTACTGATAGTTTTTAATGCCATACTTATCAACCCTTAATATCCAAAAAAAAAAATCCTGACTCATGGAGTGGGATCAACCTTCATCTTGGGGGATTTTCTCCAAACTTGATACCCAATGGATATTTTACATGAGACCAAGTGATGTTAAATTTTTTGAGCCATGTAATATTGGTGGATTATTTAATATTAAGGAAAAGGTGTTTTATTATGGGATAAAGGTTATTTCCTTATTCTAATATACTATCATATTTCTAAAGGACCAACTATCTAAGCCTAAGCTTTAAAAAGTTTTCATTACCTATTTGCTCCACCACTACCTTAAGTTTGTTTCAAGTTGCTTCACCATGTTTTATAATAGGTGTAAATTGTTGAGGTTAACATACCCCAATTTCTAAAAAATGGAGACCCTTGTTTTAAATTGTACAAATTTATACCTTAAAATTGAAAATTCACTTGATCAGAGTACCATTAGCATGTTTTCACATTGTCTTCATTTGAAGATCATTCACGCTTGATTTGGTTGACATATTTATTCATAATTTTGATTTAATCTTGCCTAAAGTTGCTAACATTAGATCTTTATGTTTCAGGTTGTAGCTCTAATGGAGTCTATTTGGAATGGGCAATGTCTAGATTTCATGATTTTTATATCAATTTGACCTTTTACTAGCCTTTGGTCTATTGACAATCAAATCGAAAGCATCCCAAAACCCTCATTCAAATTACCCTAGCTTAGTTTCTTTCGAATCAAATTAAAATTTGGTGGGAATGATTAATCAAGCCATGGATTTAGTTCAATTTATATCCTAAGGTTTAGTTGTGTTTATTAACATGACCAAACCTTAGTCTAATTTGTTTTATGTTTGGTCCCTTTATGTCCTGAACCCCCCTTGGTCCCTTTTTATTTCCAGATGGTCTAACTAACTACCAGGTATTTTTATTATATTTTATACTTTAGCTAAAACCCTTTTCCTAAGACTTTTGCCATGCCTTTTATTATGTGAGAGGTCCCATTTATCATGTTTAAATCTTAGATTACAATGTTTATCCTAAGGTCTTACCCATGTTTAATTATAGGAAATAAAACCATAGTCTAAATTTTTTATGCTAAGTTATTTATTTTCCCAAGCCTGATTTAAATATCATTTTTATCCATAGGATCAATGGCCCACATTTTCTTGGGTGATCAAGATCCAATTGTGTGATATTAAAGTTAAATAGTTAAATCCCTAACATTAAGCTAAAGTTTGAACATCTTCCAAAGATCAATAATTCATGTTTACATGAGTAGGATTTATCTAACGACACGTATTGAGTCAAGACTTCAATAAAGACACAAAATAAGTGAGAAAGTGACAAGTGTCACAATATTAGTGAAAGAAAATTAAATAGCCAGTGGCATTTTACCCCTCAGACTAGGGTCTGATAGAGTGCTTTTCTCAGGTGAAGATGATCAGATGATGTGTATCCAATGTTGAAAAGTCTATAGTCATGAGGATGAACATGAAGATGATATGTGGCATAGCAATGAGCCACAAATTAATGCTTGAGCATATTTCAAATATTGATGGTATGTAGATGAGCATACACATTCTGATTAATGGTTTGTGAAACAAGAGGCATAATCTAGTAGATCAAGATTGATGGAGCATGATTGATCCATGAAAATGAGATTAATAGTGTAAGATCAACATTGATATTTCAATAAAGCTCAGATAAAATACAAAAGTGACAAGTGTCACAACCATGAGTAATGTCACAAATAAACCAATGGTATTTGATCTTTCAGATCAAGATCAATGATCTATGTTGATTTATACAAAAGAGAATCCAATAATGTGATATCAAGGTGGAATTTTCAAAAGACAGTGGTCACTTTTCAAAAATTAATGAGTAAAAGGCTATGAAAATGCCAAAGAGATTCCATGAATCTCACCATTTTGACTATCTACCATTATTAAATCACTAAGAATACCTTCAAAAGAGCCCTATCACACACTAAATCCCTAATTCAACCCTGTATTGATCATAATCAAGCCTAAGAGAGTTGAATTATCATCTGTACAAGAAGAATTCAATCCAAAAACCAAAGTATAGACCATTAGTGAACAATTTAAACAAATTCATGGCCATTATGACAAATTGCAAAAAGTACCTACTTTGCACCATATTTGGGTAATAAAAAAGTCTATCAACATCACTGTCTATTGAGGAGTAACCCATCATTACTAAGAAGAGTAGAAAATAAGGCCATGATTGTTGGAGAGGAATTCACCTTTCAAAAATTGAAACTATTCACTAGTTGGACTCTAGTGGAAGGACAAAGGCATGATGAGGTTCTTATCTTTAAATAGGACCAATTGAAGCTAGCTAAATAACAATATAATCAATTATAGGTAGTCATCAAAGGCATAATGTAACAAAACAAGAATTTAGAAGAGACTACCATCTTGTCAATCCAAGAAGATAGATTCAAGCTATTTGAGGATACCATGATTGACTTATTCAATTATTTAAAGTTAGTCAAAACTAAACAAGAGTCAATAAGTAAGCAAAATTCCATAGATACAATCCAAGTTAGTTAATGATAGGCTTCAAGCTATCAAGTAATAGATTTGATAAAAGATTTGACCAGGAATCAAGTCCTTGAATTCAAGACAGTCAGCCTAGCCTATTTATATATGGCTATATTGGTGGACAAAATCAAATCCTTGAGTAGCTGGTCTGAGTAGATGGAGGACATTTTCAAGGAATTCAAATAATAGGAAGATAAAATTATACACATGTTGGTTAGTTTAATCAAAGATCTCACCTCACTTACTCCTTTGGGCCTTATCAATGATGAGGATTTCAAGCATATAAATTCTCAATGCATGCAGGAAGTGAGTAACCAAGGTCAAGGGAAGATAAGAGCTGATAATAAGAATATCATGGGCTTACTATTGTCATTTGAGGAGAATATAAGAGATGCCAGGGGCATCAAACAAGCTTTGGAGAGAGTTGAGAAAGATCTCAATAACTTGGGAGATCAATAAAATGAGCTATTCAACCCATTATTGATTGCTAGTTGATTAATGAGCAACATTATAGAATGAAGATCCTATAAGGAAGGAAAAAGGTTGCAGTAGCACCAGGGTCCGAAAGTTAGTTGGATTAGGAATATTCTTTTGTAACTAGAATTATATATTTTGGAAATGAAATATTCTTTTTGTAAAGGCATTTACAAATTATAAAGTACATTACCCATAGGTTAGTATATTAATAAAAGGTCATTTTTTATAGAATATAAAAGAAAGGATAATTATCCTATACACATGTACAAATGTAATTTGTCAATATTGATCGGCATACCTCATGAATTATCTATATGAAGAGGAATTGCCAATTGTAAAAGGGAGATAGTTTTTTGGAGGCAAAAAACTATTTGTAACTTTTGAGAAAACTAATATAAGCAAGGATTTATATAAATTTTTTCCACATTTTCTTGTGTGAATTGCTATCATGGTTTCTCTCTCATTTATTTAATCTTATCTTCAAATTTGAATGGTTCTTTTGAATTTTGTATGTGCATATTTAAATTTAGAGTTGCTAATTTTTTCTAATTCTAAATTAGTTTAAACTTAGGTTTATTTAAATTTTTTTACTCCTCTTACACCTAAGCTAATGCTATTTGTTTGTAGGGGTGAAATTATTGAAGTGAACTTAATTCTTATTTGCATCTTTTCATACTTTCCTTAGATGTTCACTTAATGTCTGATAGGATTTGAGCTTATGCTAATTCACATTGCATATTGGTTAAATTATTGTTTAGATGAAATTGGAACTTTTTCATAATATTTGAAATAAAGATCAACAACACCTCTATTTTATTTCCCTACCCTTCCTTTTTACTCCTTTTTTTGTAAATTCACCTTAGATCAGTTTCATTGTGAATATTCATCTTAATTAAGATTTAGACTTAGGTTTTGAGCATAATTAACTCAGATTAGCATAGGTTATCTCTAAAATCAAAGATCAATTATTAAGCCACAGTGGATCTCAACTACTAACTAATATAAATTTGTGAAATAGTCAACTTGTTTTGCCTCTATTCCACTAGGGATAATAAGATTATCACAACCAACAACTCATGGAATAGATTATTTAGATCCAAAAAAGAGAAGTGCTTATTAAACACTATATGAACCTATTGATATGTTTGGGTGTATCAACAAGGTGGAAAAAATGGTGCTAGAAGGAAGGCATTTATATCTTTGAAAATTTGCAACATCTTCACAAATTTTGGTGAATTATGTTTAAAGATTAATGTATTGTTTTCATATTTATGTTTCTTTTAGCATATTTGTGTAAATATCATTGATCTTAATGGTTTTAGACTAGTATTTATGCTTATTTAGAAAAATATATATGCTATTTTAAGTTTGATGTTAGATTGTGATAAAGATAGCTTAAGATCTATGAATCTAAGGCATTTGAGGTTGGTAATAAATTTTTTGTTCTAATATTGATTGGATATCTACAAATTTGAGTTTATTTGAGCTTGAAACATGTAAATATCATTCATATTTACATGTTTGGAAACATATTTGAGTTAATTTAGTTAAATATTGATGTCCTTTGCAATTATTTATACATATTTGGGTAAAATTTGCTTAATGTGTAAGTCTAGTCATCATTCTTTGTAAAAATAAAGCTTGCACATTGAATTTAAAATAGGGTTCAAAGATCTCAAGATAGAATTGCCAAAGATAAGGACCAGGTCATGTTCAAAGATAAGGGTTACCCTCCTTTCATTAGAATTTCATAGGAGAGCTAGGAAAGACAAAGGTAACTGTAGAATTTCAAAGTCTTGGCCAACTTTACCAATTCAGGGTGCTCCTATGTTCAATCCCTATCAAGGTATGGATTGTCTAGGTGGTTCTTCAATCAATGTGTCAGGTATGGTACATGACCTTCCTCATAATCCTAAAAGGTATTTACCTAATTTTAGTTCTAATTGTGTTTTAACTATTTAAGAACACATGAAAAGCTTTAAATTTTATTTAAGACTTTTGAATGTTGTTCATGAAGATGTAGCATGTAGATTGTTTCCATTTAATTTCAAATATGTTGCATATGAATGGTTTATTAACCTTCCTCAAAAATTCATAGCTAGTCAGAATGATTTTAATAATTATTTCATTAATTAGTTTGGAAAAATCATTAGTCCATATGTCCTATACCAATGGTTTACCATAGTCAAAAGAGACTCTAATGGGCCCATAAGATCCTTCAATGCTAGATTCTAGAAAATGTTCAATAGAACCATAGCTCCTTATAGACCTAATGAGGCTTTAGCCTTAGAGATCTACATAAATTCCTTGGATCCCATGACTTATGTGTTTCTCAAAAGATCTACTAAAGTCATTAATACTTTAGCCTTAGCCTATGCTGAAGCTGTGATCATTAATGATCAGACATAAACCCAAGGCCAAATGGCTTATAGTATTCCCAACATTAATCCAAATTTTCCTATTTTGAATATCATCCCTATTGTGAATCAAAATATTCCTACCTTAAATCAGCTTCCAGTTCTGAACCAATTGCCTTTAAACCATGCACATCCTAGCCAAAACTTGGGATTCTTGAACAACTCTATCAATGGGTCTCATCCATACGAGCAAAGAGATTTGATGCCTATAACCAATAAAAATACTCAATTTCATAATTATAAGTCACTCAAGAATTAAAATTATTCTATCTTGAAGATTGTTCAATAGTTAAGCATTGATTTCATTTAGATGCAAAATCAAGTTGGCAATACTTTAGAAAACACTAACAGGAAATTTTCTTTCCAAAGGTTCAATAAGCCTTAAAAAATATTTAAAAATAATAATGACAATAGATAAAATAATGAGTCATTCTCTAATAATAATGTGCTAGATATAAATCTTGGTGATGTAGCTTTGCTTGATTATTATAGAGTGCATTGCACTTCAAAACATGGTGAGTTATATTGTCTAGTATTTTGCAATGCTTTTGAAAATTTTCAAGAATAATTGGATAATTTTGAAGTTATACCTAATAAAGACAATGGTACATGTACCTTAGGTTCTTCAAGGTCATCTAAATCTATTGATTCAACTCTCATGGTGGAGATATTTCAGTTCCCATTTCAAGAAGAGAATGAGCCTAAGGATATCCCTAAAGAGATTCATGATTTTCAATAATATCTAAATAAGACCTATCCTATAAGGAACATGGAGTATAAAAAACCTTTGACTACCTCAACTCCACCAAATAATTTTGACACTCCTCTTGATACTACATTAGATAACAATCTAGAGCCTCCTAAGGGAAGTACCTCTAAACCTAATAGTGATACACCTAATTATTCCAATAGGATTGAATATAATATAGGGAAGGACATGGAAAATAATAAAGATAAAATTAATTTTCATGAGTTAAATAATATGATAGAATAAAGGTATTTTCTATTGGAATCTCTATCTAATAAGCCTAACAAACCACAAAGGTCTACACATGCTAACATTGCAATAAACAAAATTAAGGTAGATGTTTCACCTTTATTACTTATAGTCTGGATCTTTTGTAAGAATTTTCATAATTATTTTTTAGACTCTGGTGCAACTTCAAATATTATGCCTATAGGTATTTTTAATCAATTAGGTTTGATTCCCATTAAATTTGATAGAGTTGTGACTCAATTAGATAAATCAAGAGTCAAAGTGATTGGTGAATTGTTAAATTTTCACATGCAAGTTGATTTTGAACCAAGGATCCAATAATTCATTGACATCCAAGTGGTAGATATTCCTAATGCATATGGAATGCTATTAAGTAGAGATTGGATCATATCTCTGAATGGTTACATGTCAACTAACTACTTCTATATGTAGTTGCCTTAGAAGGGAATTCCAAATCAAATCAAGATAGAAATGGAACCTAAAATGAAGCATATGATCACTAAGTATAATGAAAAAAATGAGAGGGTCAACACAGTTAACTTATATCTAGGTATTTACACTCTTGACACCATAAAGGTATGTAACTCCAAAACTTCTCATGTTATGCCTAGATTATGGAAAATATATTTTGATGGTGCTAGATGAAAATAAAGTTCTAGAGTAGGAGTGGTATTAATCAATACCATTACAAAAGAATATAATTCCTCTTAAAAACTCAAATTCTTATGAAATAACAATGTAATAGAGTATGAATCACTTATTCTTGGATTATAATTTGCAATCAAGCATAAGGTCAAAGAACTATTAGTTTTTGGTGATTCTAAACTAGTAGTTAATCAAGTCAAGAGTAAATATCAATGCAAGTTGTCCTATCTTAAGAAATATAAATTTAGAGTGTAGGATTTGATTGAATATTTTGATTTTTTCAAAATTGTGTCAATCCATAGGGAAGAAAACAAGGCTACTAATGAACTTACTTCAGCTACAACCAACTTTATGCCTAATCAAGGTTCTAAGTCACAAAGCCTTACCATTGAATTAGTCCCATGTCTTTTAGTGTCAGATAATGTCAACCATTTCTAAGTGTTCAATGATGATCAATAGATCATATACTTTATGACTAGCTCAGGAGTATTTGAGGCTCACATCATTAATGAATCTAGTTAAAATACCTTTTATGATGACAAGGTCATTCATTTGAGTGATAATAAGATCCCCAAAGGGATGATATCCTTAGAGAGTTTGTTTGATTTAGGAAAACTAGTTGAGATTGTCAAGATTCCCAAAGTAGATGGGAAGGACTATAATGCAATGGACCTAGGTTCCTAAGGTTGACCTTAGCTAGTGAACATTGGTATAACTTTTACAAGTAATAAAACCGAGAGAGCCAAAGATTTGCTTACCAAGTATAGGGATGTAATAACATGGTCCTATGATGGATTAAATATATTTGATCCTAGGGTCATAACTCACACCATACCTCTATATGAATCATACAAGTTATTTAGGCAAAAACAAAGTCCAATCAACCCTATCCTAGAATCAATAATAGACAAAGAGGTCAAGAAGTTACTAGTTGCTAAGATAGTGTTTCCCATTAGACACTTCACTTGGGTAGCTAACCTAGTACCAATCACAAAAAAATGCTGAAATTAGGTTATGAATTGATTTTATAAATATGAATAGAGCATCTAAAAAGGATAATTACCCCCTACCTTCTCTTGACCAAGTAATCCAAATTGTTTCTGGTTCTTCTATGATGTCTTTTATTGATTTATTTTAGGGTATAATCAAATGCTAGTGAATAAGGAAGATAGAACAAAGACTACCTTTACTACTAAGTGGGGTATTTTTCCTACAATATAATGCCATTTGGATTGATAAATACAAGTATAGACTTTCAAAGAGTAATGGATCATGCATTTCAAGGCCTTATACGTAAGTACATTATTATTTACATGGATGACCTGACTGCCTTTTTTTAATTATTGGTAAATAGTTTTGAAAGGGACCATACCCATTATAAAAAAAGTCTTAAAAGCTAGATAAAATAAGGAAATTGATAACCAAAAAAGGCTCAAAATATAGATAATACATGAGTACAGTAGTGGTTTTTTGATGAGTGGGGTCCACCCCCCAACTATAAAAAATATCTAAAACTAGAATAAACAAGAGAGTAATAGCAGGGAGCATCCTGCTATATAATAACACTAAAATAACATATCAATAGTAACTTCACATCATCAAAGTAGTACCAAAGTAGAAAAAATTTATAAAAATAGACCTAACTATATTTTTAAATAATAGAAAAGATCATATCATGCACTTGCAACAAGTATTTGAAAGGTATAGAAGGTATGGTATTTCTCTCAACTCAAAGAAGAGCATTTTTTGTGTAACTAAGGGAAAATTGTTGGGACATGTTATAACTAAGGAGGGGATCTCTATATAACTAGATAGATTAAATGAAATATCAAAGATAGAACCCCCTAATAATATGAAGGAACTAAAGTATTTCTTTGGTAAAATCAACTTTATGAGGAAGTTTATTTTTGGCTTTGCTTAAATAGTGAGATATTTGAATGACATGTTGAATAAAGATGTTAATATCACTTGGAATTAAGAGACCAAGAAGGCCTTCAAGGAAATCAAAGAAGAAATTAGACAAGCCCCTATGCTAATAAGTCCAAACTTTACTAAAGACTTCTATCTTAACTCAAAAGATAGATGGATGTGATCATCCTATTGCTTTCATGAGTACTAATTTTGAAAATACTAAATTTAATTATTCTTTTATTAACATGCAAGCATGTGTTCTGGTCAAGGTAGTGAATAAATTTAGGTATTATATCCTTATAAATAAGGTACATTCAATACTACCATACCCTACCACTAAGCTCATGATTAGTCAGTGTGAACTTAGAGAAAGGAGAGGTAAGTGGATACCTATTCTCCAAAAATATGATCTAAAGATGAAGACTATAAAGTTGGTAAGATGCTAAGGTTTAAATTAGTTTATTTCCAATACTAATCCCAATCTAAGTGTCATGCAAGTAAAATAACAAAAAATTTAGCCAAATGATTCGCATGATCCTATTGTTAATTTGATAATCAATGGGTATTGTCCTATAGGGCTAAGTAGAGAGAAAAAGAGATCTTTAAGGCTCAAGGTAGCTCATTTTTTTATCAATGATAGAGTGTTGTATAGGAACAAATTTGAATCCATTTACCTAAGATGTGTGTCCAAGGAATATGTAGCTAGTATCTTAATCACCTTTCATGAAAAAATTGAAAGTGGCCATCTATTTGGGAGGATAATAGCCCAAAAGATCTTTAGATCTATTTATTATTAGCCTACTATCTTCAAGGATGCTCACAAGCATGTGAGGGAATATCACTCATGTCAGGTCTTCAACACTAAAGAGCCCAAAGAAGCCATATCATTAGAGCCAATGATGATTGATAAACCCTTTTCCTAATGGGGACTAGATTTTATGGGGATCATCAACCCCTATTCCTCTAATGGTCATAAGTATGTTATGATTACTACTGACTACTATACTAAATGGACTAAAGTAGTGTAGGATTGAATAAGTGATCAAATTATTAGAATAAAACATATGCATAAGGTTTGGAACACTAGCATCTCTAGTCTGTTATAATGGATATGCTTTTGCATCCATTGAGATGACTAAATGGGGATATGACAACATTATTCTCATCAAACCATTACCCTCAAGGAAATGGAGTGTTTGAATCAACAAATAAGAACTTGATAAAAGCCATAAATAAATCTTCAATTGATAAACCAAGAATATGCCACAATATACTTAAGTATGCCCTTTGGGTAGAACAAGAGTTAACAATATCTCAAGGCATCACCATTCTTGCATCACTAACTCAGAAGATAGATGGATGTGATCATCCTATTGCTTTCATGAGTACTAATTTTGAAAATACTAAATTGAATTATTCTTTTATTAACATGCAAGCATGTGTTCTGGTCAAGGTAGTGAATAAATTTAGGTATTATATCCTTATAAATAAGGTACATTCAATACTACCAGACCCTACCACTAAGCTCATGATTAGCCAGTGTGAACTTAGAGAAAGGAGAGGTAAGTGGATACCTATTCTCCAAAAATATGATCTAAAGATGAAGACTATAAATTTGGTAAGATGTTAAGTTTTAAATTAGTTTATTTCCAATACTAATCCCAATCTAAGTGTCATGCAAGTAAAATAACAAAAAATTTAGCCAAATGATTCGTATGATCCTATTGTTCATTTGATAATCAATGGGTATTGTCCTATAGGGCTAAGTAGAGAGCAAAATAGATCTTTAAGGCTCAAGGTAGCTCATTTTTTGATCAAGGATAGAGTGTTGTATAGGAACAAATTTGAATCCATTTACCTAAGATGTGTGTCCAAGGAATATGTAGCCAGTATCTTAATCACCTTTTATGAAAAAATTGAAAGTGGCCATCTATTTGGGAGGATAATAACCCAAAAGATCTTTAGATCTATTTATTATTAGCCTACTATCTTTAAGGATGCTCACAAGCATGTGATGGAATATCACTCATGTCAGGTCTTCAACACTAAACAGCCCAAAGAAGCCATATCATTAGAGCCAATGATGATTGATAAACCCTTTTCCTAATGGGGACTAGATTTTATGGGGATCATCAAACCCTATTCCTCTAATGGTCATAAGTATGTTATGATTACCACTGACTACTATACTAAATGGACTAAAGTAGTGTAGGATTGAATAAGTGATCAAATTATTAGAATAAAACATATGCATAAGGTTTGAAACACTAGCATCTCTAGTCTGTTATAATGGATATGCTTTTGTATCCATTGAGATGACTGAATGGGGATATGACAACATTATTCTCATCAAACCATTACCCTCAAGGAAATGGAGTGTTTGAATCAACAAATAAGAACTTGATAAAAGCCATAAATAAATCTTCAATTGATAAACCAAGAATATGCCACAAGATACTTAAGTATGCCCTTTGGGTAGAACAAGAGTTAACAATATCTCAAGGCATCACCATTCTTGCTGGTATATGGTCAAGAACCTATATTTTGCATCACACTCAAGCTACCAACATATAGGTTCATGCAAGAGTACATGGAGGAGGACCAATAATTTTTAACTTCAAGGCTACTTGACATCATATAGATGGAATATGCAAGAGAGGATGATTTTACCAACTTTTGTAGACACCAAACCACATTCAAGAGGTGGTTTGACAAACATTAAGAGATAAAGGTGTTTAGACAAGGAGACATGATTCTTATTTGGGACAAAGCCTAAAAATCAAAGGGAAAACATGGGAAGTTAACACATCTATGGATTGGTCCATGTCAAATTTCTTAGACCCTAGGAGATAACACCTTCAAAATAAAAGACTTAAAAGGAACAAAGTTTACATTAATAACCAGTGGGCAATACCTCAAGCACTATTTATCTACTATCCCACCTGGAGTCTTAATGGAGTAAACTATATTACTAATTATAGTTAGTATAGGTAGGGCTTAGTTTAGTTTATTTCCTTCTTGTCCCTTGATTGTATATAGTGTTTATATATATTTATTTGCTTGTTTCCTTTGCTTTCTATTGGTGTGTTTTCTACTTGGTGTGTTTTCTTTCCCTAATTTGTTCCTTGATTTCAATAAGTCTGTTCTAGATAACCCTCAACTAAAGATTCAAATGATTTCTTAAAGAAACCTCATAGTTTAGAAATGTAGGCATGTTTTCTACGCATTGGTTGATCATGGATTATTGAAATATGAGATTAATGTTATAGTTTAGATAAATTAGTAAAGACTAATAAATAGTTTAATTGCTCCTTGAGATTATAATTTTTTTTAAATATAAGTTTGGTTCTAAGAAGGATTGCACATATAAGGTGAAAGATTGGATTATTGGGATACAATCATGCTTACACTTAAAAAAAATTAATTGCTTGGGATAAAGTTTATATCCAAGGATGATTTCCTGAAGATAAAACATGTGAACAAATCCTAAAACTAGGTTAATCTGGTTCCTAACCTTTGCAAGAAAGTCAAAATATCTAAAATTAAAAAAAAAATAAGAGCTTATTGCAAAATTTAAAAAAAAAATCTGAGTAGAGGTGATTCTAGTAATCTCCATTAGGGATATGGATGCTTGGATAAAAGTGGAGCAAGGCCTTGAGTGGATCCAAAGGTATCTCTATCAGGGCTATGGATACCTGACTAGTAGTAGAATAATGCTGAAGCCTTGCCTAAGCTAAAGCATGATTCTTAATTAACATCTAAATATATTGTAATTCAATGTTAATGGTTAAAGTCATGAATCTAGAATTTGTTCTCTAAATCCTATGAAAATTATTAATTAAAATTAAAACACATACAAAACATGTCTATATATTGATGTTTGATCCTAATTATGCATGTGTAATATTTTTTCTAACCATGAACTAATCTTAATAGTGGTACCTGATCAAGTGGAATAAGTAACCTAGTTATTAGTCTAAACTTGAGTCTCTAAATTCTAACTTGTGTAAATTTGTACCTTAATTTTGAAAATTCACTTGAGCAGAGTATCACTAGCATGTTTTCACATTGTCTTCATTTGAAGATCATTCACACCTAATTTGGTTGACATATTTGTTCATAATTATAGTTTAATCTTGCCTAAAGTTAATAATATTGTATCTTTATGTTTTAGGTTACAACTCTAATAGAGTCCATTTGGAATAGGCAATGCCTGGGTTTCATGCTTTTTATATCAATTTGACCTTTTACTAGCCTTTTGTCTATTGAAAATCAAATTGGAAGCATCTTGAAACTCTCATTCAAATTACCCTAGCTCAAGATATTTTGAATCAAATTCAAATTTGGCAAGAGAAATTTATGTAGGAATGCTTAATCATGCCATGGACTTAGTTCAATTTTTATCCCAAGGTTTAGCCATGTTTATTAACATGACCAAACCTTAGTCTAAATTTTTTATGTTTGGTCCTTTTATGTCTCGAGCCCCCTTGGTCCCTTTTTATTTCCACATGGTCTAACTAACCACTAGGTCCTTTTGTTATGTTTTAGAATTTAGCTAAAAGCCTTATCCTAAGACTTTATGCCATGTCTTTTATTATATGTGGGGTCCCATTTATCATGTTTAAAACTTAGCTTGAAATTATTATCTTAAGGTCTTACTCATGTTTATTAACATGAAATAAAACCATAGTCTAAAAACTTTATGCTATTTTTTTAATTTTCTTGAGCCTGATTTAAGTATCACTTTTATCTATAGGATCAATAGTTCACATTTTCTTGAGTGATCAAGATACAACGATACTAGATTATAGTTGAATAGTCAAATCCCCAACCCTAAGCTAAAGTTTGAACATCTTCCAAAGATCAACAGTAGATGTTTACTTAGGCAAGATTGATCTAATGGTGAATATTGAGTCAAGACTTCAATAGAGCCCTAGGATAAATAAGAAAGTGACAAGTGTCACAATCTCAATGAAATACAATTAAGGAACCAATGGCATTCCACCCCTTAGATCAAGATTTGATAGAGTGCATAGCCAACATTGAAAATTCAAGAGTCTTGAGGATAAATGTAGAGATGACACATGGCATAGCCATGAGCCACAAATTAAATCTTGAGCATGTTTTAAATATCGAATGTACATAGATGAGCATACACATTCCAATTAATTGTATATGGAGTAAGAGGCATAATATATTATATCAAGATTGAGGGAGTGTTATTGATCCATGTAAACGAGATCAATGGTTCAAGATCAACATTGACATTTCAACAAATCTCAGAGTGAATACAAAAGTGACAAGTTTCATAACTATGATGAACATCGCAAAGTGACCAATAACATTTGATATTTCAAATTGAGATCAATGGTTTGTATTGATATGTGTAAAATAGAATCCAACAGTGTGAGATCAAGGTGGAATTTTCAAAAGAAAATGGCCACTTTTTAAAAATTAATGAGAAAAATGCCACAAATATGCCATAGGGATGCCATGAAGCTCACCATTTGGACTAAATACTACCATTAAATCACTAATAAGACCTTTAAAAGAGCTATAAAAATTAATAAATCCCTAATTTAACCCTATATTGATCATAATCAAGCTTAAGAAAGTTGAATTATCATTTGTATAAGAAGATTCAATCCAAAACTAAAGTGCAGACTACTAGTGAGAAATTTGAACAAATTCATGGCCATTATGGTAAATTGTAAAAATTCCATACCCTATACCATCTTTGGTTAATAACAAAGTCTATCAAAATAATTTTCCATTGAGGAGTAACCCACCATTACCAAGAAGAGAAAAAAATAAGTCCATGATTATTGGACAAGAATTCACCTTTAAAAAAGTGGAACCATTCATTGGTTTGACTCCAATGGAAGGATAGAGGCCTATTAAGGTTCCTATATATAAATAGGATCCATTAAAGCTCAATCAAGCACAATTTTATCAATTGCAGGTGGTCATCAAAGGCATGATGAAACAAAATAAGAATTTAGAAGAGACTGTCATCTTATCAATCCAAGAAGATAGATTCAAGCTATTTGAGGATGCAAGAATTAACTTATTTAATTCCTTAAAGTTATTCATAACCAAATAAGAGGAAATAAGTAAGAAAAATTACATGGCTATAAGCTAAGTTGTCCAATGGTAGGCTTCAAGCTATCAAGTGAAAGATTTAATCAGAGCCTTGACCAAGAATCAAGTCCCTGAATTTAGGATAATTAGCCTAACCCATTTAGATATGGATATGGATATAGATATATTGTTGGAAAAAATCAAATCCCTAAGTAGTTGGTCTAAGCAAATGGAATACATATCCAAGGACCTCAAATAATAGGAAGATAAAATTCTACATGTGTTGGGTAGATTAATCAAAGAGCTCACCTTACTTAATCCTTTGGGCCTTATCACTGATGAGGAGTTCAATCATAGAACTTATAAATTAATGTAGGAGGTGAGGAACAAAGTTTAATGGAAGATAAGGGATAATAATAAGAAGGTCATGGGATTATTATTTTCATCTAAGTAAAAAATAGGAGATGTTAGGGGCATCAAACAAGCTTTGGAAAGAGCTGAGAAAGATCTCAATAACCTGGGAGATCAATAAAAAGAATTATTCATGATACCCATTATTGACCTCTAGCTGATCAATGAGAAACATTATATAATGAATATCTTGCAAGGAAGGTAGAAGGCCATAGCAACACTAGGTTCCCAAAGTTAATTAGATTAGGAATATTTTTTGTAACTAGCATTATATATTTTGGAAATGGAATATTATTTTTATAAAGGCATGTAAAACTTGTAAAGTACATTGCCTATAGGTCATTATATTAGATAAGGTCATTTGTTATAGAATATAATAGAAAGGATAATTATCCTATACACATACAAATGTAATGTGTCATTAATGATCAACATACCTTGTGAATTGTCTATATGAAGAGGTATTTACAAGGGTAAAAGGGGGAGAGTTTTTTGGAGCCAAAAAACTATTTGTAACTTTTGAGAAAACTAATATAATCAAGGGGTTCTGCAAAATTTTCCCACATTTGCTTGTGTGAATTTCTATCATGGTTTCTCCCTCATTTTTTTGATCTTATCTTTAGATTTGAATGGTTCTTGTGAATTATATATGTGCACATTTAAATGTAGAGTTACTAATTTATACTAATGATAGATTAGTTGAAAGTTCTTAGGTTTATTTCACTTTCTTTACTCTTGCATCTAATTTAATGCTATTTATTTATAGGGGTGAAATTATTAAATTGAACTTGCTTATTATTTGCATATTTTCATACCTTCCTTAGATGTTTTCCTGATGGGTGATAGGATTTGAGCTTATGCTAGTTCACATTGCATATTGGTTAAATGCATGCTGAGATGAAATCGGAAATTTTTCATAATTTTTGAAATAAATATCAATAACACCTCTCTTTTCTTCCCTACCCTTCATTTCTACTCCTTTTTTTGTATCAATTTACCTTAGATCAGTTTTATTATGAATATTCATCTTAATTTAAATTTAGACTTAGGTTTTAAGCATAATTCACTCAGATTAGCATAGGTTATCTCTAAAATCAAATATCAACTATTAAGCCATGGTGGAAACAACTACCAAATAATATAAATTTTTAAAATAATCAACTTGTTCTACCTCTATTACACCATGGATAACATGATTATCACAACCAGTAACTCATGCAATGGATTCTTTATATCTATAAATGAGAAGTGTTTCTTAAACACTATATGAACCTATTGATACATTTGAGTACATAAACATAAACCTAACTTGAAACAAACTTAAGGAAGTGTTGGATTGAATAGGTAATATAAACTATTATTTAAAATTTATTTCACCATGGTTTACAGAGGTGTAGACCTACATTTAGTCAACATCACATTGTTACATTTTTGCTTTAGCTTATGGGATTTTCTTAACCTCAAGAAGAATAATGATGGTAAGCAAATTATTAGTGGTTTGGATTGCCTTTGCCAAGGTGGTGATGAAGATTTTATGAATTTGGATCAATATTCATTTTGAGGGACCTATTTCAAGCTTGGTACCTGATGGTAATTATGCATGAGATCAAGTAATGGAGATTATTCACAAGCTCACTTTGAGAGACTAGTCTTAAGATTGTCTCAATTTGAATCCCTCATGGATAGTTTGGGTTTACCATTAGTATATTATTTTTGAGACTTTACTAATGATTTGTTAAAGGAATCATTATGTTAATCCTAGTTTGGTTGGTTTTTTGCTATGATTTTACTATTTTACAATTGTTTCACCTTTATTCAAGCATTGGATGGCCTCTAAGGGTTAGTATGTGGTGTTCAATGGGTACTCTTTTATGGTTTCATTAATGGTGCACCACCTTATTCTATTATACAAGTTGAGGGACTTCTCTTTAAAAAACCCTCTTTATTTGTATGTAAATTTTGTGGGACCTATTTACAAAACCCCCTTCTTGGTTGTGGGACCTCTACAAAACACTCACCTTTTACCCATATTTAATTAAAAAACATGTATAAATTAGTGTCCACTTATGATATAAAATCTAAAGTAATAACTAAACATGTTTAAAATTATAAAAATAAGGAAAAAAAAATACACTTGTGGGTACATGAAACAAACTAACTTTTGGATTTAATGGAGAATTAGGTGATTATGCCCATGGAAATGCTAATGTTAAAACCATGGTATGAGATGAATATGACTCAATCCTCATTGGAGATAGATAAATGGTTAGAAGTTAATTCATGTAGAACCTAAGTCACCATTGATTATATTTTTATGAGAATGGGATCCAACATGGGTTGTAATAAAACTAAGTAAAACATGATTATCTATGTAAGTTTATGAATCATCCACTACAAAGGGATTTTATGATTCAGCCTGAGTATTTCCTAAGTTTCAATAGTACTTGAGTAAATATAAGTAAATAATCTTGTAGAATGTCCTACATATACCCATAATATAATGATTAATACAATCTGAGTTATATAACTTGTCCAAAATATCATAATATCTATGAATTTTCAACATATGCATCATGTATATCCCCAATTAGATAACCTATGTAATCTTAGTTATGCAATCTATGTAATAATATCATTGAAATTATGAGTTGTCAACATATTTATTGCATATGCCCCCAATTTGATAACATGTGTAATCTTAGTCATGAAATATATCTAATAATAACATAAAATATGTGAATTTCCACTCATAATCCTATAGATTATATAACATGTGCCCTGCATATGCCCCTAATTTGTGCCAAACATGTGATAATTTGAATAAACATGTTTCAATATAAAATAATATGTGCTAAATTTGAACCAATTTGTGCCTAATTATGAATATTTATATGTGGAGTACTTAGTCTCTAATACAAGCCTAATATGTATGCACCCTTTTGAGGTGAAGAATATAGCTTGTACATTAATCATCTCAAAAGAAAAAAATTATACACATCTTGCTATATAGACAAAGATGTAAGTATGTGCTAACATGATTAGATTGTGTCATCACCAATATATTAGATAGTATGAGAATAAATGAAACATACATCTTAAGGCATACAAGTGTCATGCCAAGATACATATATAAATGAGATAGACATTAAATAGTCATCATATTAATGATCATAGAAACACTAAGTAATATCTATGTAAAATATGCATGATATGTATTTTAGCGCCACACACAAGTAAAATAATGTGTGATATGAATAATGACATCAAAATCTCAATAGATAATCCTATATGTATCTAAACAAATCACAAATAGTTTCATGCAATGTCATGGCCATGCCACACACAAGAAATCATAAAAATTATAGACACACAAATTTGGTCATATGTACTTCAAAAATACTAATTCTTACACATGAATTACACACAATTATATGATTATTATTCACCATTCCTCTAATATTTTTATCCAAATGTAGGATGAAACCTTTTTTGGTTTCCACTATTATAAAAATCTTTAAAATTTAAATGCTCAAGCTACTTAAAATCACTTTTATATTGTATATATCTTAGGAAAGGTGTCATCGATCCTTTTGTAAAAGTCAATGATAGGAAAACATGAGTGCTCTGTGTTAGTATCCACTTAAGCTAGCCGTGTCCCATGCCAAAAAATAACTTGCTTGAAAAATTCAAATTATTTTTCTAGGTCTTCCCACACATTTTGACATGGTTGACTAAAGAAAATTATCAAAAGGTTTTAATACAAATACACATCAAAGGTCATTCATTTCCCCACTTTATATTCACTTCACTCAAGCTTACACACTATTACACATTGAGAAATTATATTTCATTCTTTCCAAATTCAAGATCATTCACAAGGAGCATCCATATGCCATTTTAAGAGCATTTCAAAACAAGTAAATAGTTATCATTATCAAGTACTAAATATATTTTATAGTTATATACATATAGTTAATGGATAATAATTTCACACTCACTCTATTTGGGAGAAATATGTGGGATTGATTTCCTTCCTTGGAGTATTAGGTATGTAGGTAGTGGTCAATCATCAAGGGGTGATTGAGGGCATCTCAACTCATTAAACTCCCATGATTTTTAAAAGTTTTTAAGATATAATAGTTACCTTAGGAATTCAAATACAATAGAAACAACATAACCATTTATGTGTGGTATAATATAAATTATGATATCTCATATTTCTTAGAGATGCGGGCATATAAGGTCTAGTAATCAATTTTTCATCACAGTCTATAGGGACAACTCTGTAGTCAATGAACTAGTGTGATCTATATTGATATCCACTCACATTAGTCATGTCTAAGAATATTATCTGATTATACCTTTGACCTATCATTTCCATAATTATGTTAATTTATATATTTTCATTTTAGTTATTTAGCATAGTAAATTGGGACATGTATATTGTTAATGATAAGAATGACTTGCACTATAATCCATTCAATATGGACCTACCTAGAAGTAGTTTATGATTTTGTTCATGATTTTAATCATTCATAGTTGCCTCTTTTGTTGATGTCCACTTTCAAAAAATTATAAGATCCAACAAAAATATATGTGAAAGCTAAGTTATTTTATTAATAGTGGTTTCCTAAAATGGTAATTTTATATATTTAACACTTATCAAAATTAGAACTGTTGATTATTGTATGTCTTTAGCATTATGAAATTCTCTAGTTTTACACTATATAATCATTTAAATAATAATTATTTTTAAATTAAATTTATGGTAAAACATATTGATGAACTCAAACCATTTGTTTACCCTTTGATTTTTTGATTTGGTTTTTCAATTTCATTTTATTTATTTCTTAGAAACTATGTTCTAATAGTTTTGAAACTAATAGGAGATGTCATTCTAGGCAAAGCAGTCATCAATTTTACCTGAGCCTTGGTTTGAGGGATATTATCCCAATACTCAAGCCATTATAATTATATATGGATTTTAGTTTCCAAGTACCTCATGGTATATCATAAATGCCCAAGTTTTGATTTTCAGCAATATGAAGCTTTCAATTGTTTATTATTATAGTGCATTGGTAAGTGGTTAGCCCTAGGAATTTATTCTCAATGTACCCTGGAAACATGACATTATGGCTATGAGAATGATATAATATTTCATATTTATTTTCTTCATGACCATGTTTAATACTTAGTACTGGGATCAATATATCTGAGAGCCTTTAAAGCACACATACCTTGTCTAGTTGCACCCTTCATCCTTACTAAATATTAAGTTTCATATTTAAATTTAATTTATATAAATGCATTTTGCTCACATATTTTGAAATTTATTATTACACATTATCTTACTTTATAAGCTATTATTTATTATATATATGCATTAATCAAATGAAATCATCATAAGAAGGCTAAAATACACAATGTACAATCTCAATCCTTCCTCAATACATATGGTGGTAATATGCAATCAAAGATATCACCTATCAATAATAAGTGTCAAAGGCATAAAAGACTTAGTTAATTCATCCTACTCCAATTATTCATCCATGGCTAGTATTAGATTCTAATGTTCACATTATCAACACTCAATGAGAGCATATTTCTCATCCACTATGATAGAAACAAGGTGGTAAACATGTTCCTCCTCAACCCCATCCACCTCATGTAAGGTATGAATTTAAATTAGAATGGTATGATATCATAAATAAACTATATAATACTCAATATAATATTTCAATGTTACAATTACTCTAGACAATGATAATGTATAAAGATGTTATTTATGAAGCATTATGTAACACAATTTTACATAGAAATATAATACCACCTTATGTTGATTCTATTATAAAAACTTTACAATGGATTAAGGAAATAATTTATTTTAAAAATTTATACTTTCCTCCAAGAATATCATTGATCAACATCGAGCATCATTTATCTAGGTTTTTGTGTGCAATAAATCTATCAAAAGGGTTCTTGTTTAGAGTGCATTAGGAATTAACATTTATAATATATATTTATTAAATGTATTGGGTATACAATCACAATATATTAATTATTCAAATATGAATATTTGAGTATTTGATAATATTCTATGGAAATTACTCATAAAAAATATATTACACATAATCATGGCCCCTCATACAATCACCACTGTTTGTCAGGTCATGCCTAATGATCTCAACTATAATATTAATTTAGGAAAACCATGGATACATGATATGAACATAATTTATATACTATATATCCATATTTAAATTTAAATCACCAAGGATACATATATATATGCCTTTTGGATCAAGAAAAATTTAAATATTATGCATTAACTCAACCTGATGACTACTACATTCATCATAGGCAACCATATGTGAAACAATTCAAATTAAAAACACCAATATATTATTTTAGGCAACTTGGGTCATAAAAAAAAATTATTTTAAATATGGATTTGGTCTTACATATATATGAAAAATGGGATTTACAGGACAAGGATTGGGAATAGATGCACAAGGAATTATTAATCCCATTTAAGTAGTTCATCTAAAAGGATGACAAGGACTTGGTTATTTTGATAAATAAAGAAAATATAAGATAAAAATCTACATAAACCATTATTTATACATAATTAATTGAATAAAAACTTGAGCCAACATAATAAGTTCACAATACATCTACATAATAATTTATATACCCTGAAATGATTAATGATACAACTTCTCTACAGATTTTGACATTATATAAATTTGAAAATGTTGAGTCCCTCATAGAACAATTTAAGACATATGTGTTGGTATTCATTTATGACAAATATTATAATCCATTATTGGACTAACTATTCTAATGGGAAAAAGGTAGATAACAACACATGGGATGAAATGTCCTCATCAATTTTTAGACCTTACTAGTGGTCCAAGGGTTGAGTGGTTTCTAGTATAAATTTGTACTATGAGAATAAAAACTATTACCATCAGGGGTTAAATTTATATGAGCATTTCAAAATCATTTAATTACTAGCTACTTATCTAAAATCTTGTTGCCTATTCGATTCAACTTGTGAAATAATAAACTCTGATTCATTGCAATTCATTTCAAGCTAATCTAAGGTAAGACATAATTAAAAAAGATAAAAAAGAGTGTAGGGTAAGGAATAAAGGAGATGGGGTTGTATTAGATTTATCAAATGTATAAACACTTTGATTTGAGATGGATTTTGGCCATAGTTATACCACTATGTGCCTAATCTAATTATTGTACAAATGTCAGCAACTTAGTTGGAAAGATTCTAAGAAAATATTGAAATCTACTAATATACTAGATTCACTCTAAATAAATCCTAAATTGTATTATTTATCTATTTCACACCATGATTAAAAGAATCCTAATTAAAATAAATAATGAATAAATCCAACTGACTAGTTATAATAGCTACTACATTTTATAATGAATACAATCATATATGACCAAATTTCATTAATAACTCTTAGTATCTAATGCAAAGATAAATCCAAATACTAAAGATATTGGATGAAAAAAATGTAATAAAAAATATATTAAACATTCTAGAAGCATTGTGTTACAATCAATATCCCTTGAGAGATAATATAGGAAAAATAGAGAAGGAATGGTAGGTACAATCCTAATGCAATTCCTTGAGTTTTTACCCAAAAGGTATTGCCCCCAAGTAAGTAGCTTAGGAAATAAGTGTACAAGAAATGGTGGTGTAATCTAGACCAATTATAATAATAGTTTGATGCCAAAATGTTGACCCTTTACAATGGTATGCAACCCTATTAAATACGTAATTTGTGGATCTCATTACCTTTTATTCCATTTTAGCCCACTAATGGGGAAGTTAAAAATGTTCAATGATTATTAGGGAATGTGGTTGATATTTTTATAGATTAATTGATAGATTGACCATGATTTTTGGTTTAGAGACAATGCCTGTTAAAGGCTCAAATTTGTCTTTTATGTTCATTGTCTCTTTATCATGCGCATGCCAAGTGATGACTCATACCATACTGACTACTTTTACATTCAATTTAGGGGGATAGTAGTAATTATATTTAAATATTGGTGATAGATTGTCATGGGCATTTTATTAGGACTCCCATTCCACCATACCTTGGTAGACCTTTGCATTCAATTTAAAGCTTGATTAAATGAACGAGCCATCTTAATCTTGACTTTAAGGATTATTGGATCAGTTTTCCCCTTTAATAACCTAAAATATGTTACTTTTGGGCCTTTTAATTGGTGAGGAACCAAATATATTTTGACTATGATTTATAGGATTGACATAGTACTTTTAGAACTTGATGATTTTAACATCTAGATATGCCATCAATCTTAGTCCCTCATCTTCTAACCTTACCACTACCATATGGATATTTATTGAATTACCATTATTTATTAGTTATTAAGATTCATCGCTTTTCCCACTGGGTATCACTTTACCACTTGGTAGTCTATCAACAACCCTAGGCTATACTTTGATGTTTGCTTTTGTCCTCATCATGACCATGTGGCTTATTCTTAGCTTCTTAGGATAATCATGCTTTGGAAGGTGTTTTAACATTTTAAGATTTAGTGTTTGTAAATCCTATGTTTTTTTAAAGATATGAGTTAACTAAATCAAGGGAATAATATGTAATAAATATAACCATTGATTTATTATAGAATTGACTAGCTTTGAATTTTTTTAAAATAATAATAAATAGTGTAAATAAAGACTTAGATGGAAAACACCTGATAAAAATGATCTAAGTGTTGAAAACTAAGATGAAAGCTAGTCTAAGTGTAAAAAATTGGATCCCTATATTATAAATCCTCTTAGATAGTAGCACCATAATTAAATAGTAGTATCATTATTAGCAAAGTGGAAATAGTGTCCAAATATTGGTGGTATCACCTGTGTCTAGATCTCTATATAAGACTATCTTGAACTTCTAAGATCACTTGTGTCTAGATCTCTAGGGTTTATTCCTATATGAATGAGATATATAACCCTATATTTTTCCTATAATGATTGATTTATTGTGATAACCTTAATATTCAATAAAAATAGAGCATGAGCTAAAAAGTGTGTTCATTTATAGGGTAGGCTATACATCCTCAACACCTTGCTATGAAGAGATTTGCCTACATACCAATACTCTAAGGAGGGATCAAGCTCAATGTAGTTCTCCCCACCTAAGTGATAGTGTAAGTGCACATGATACTAGTATGATAGTGGCCTTAAGTGCCAAGAATGTGCTCAAGATAGGAAATCTAGAAAATATGAGCTTAGGGATGTTGTAGATGGTAGTATGTAAAAATAGGGAATAATAGGGATTGAGAACCTTAATTATGTTCAACTTGTTTTATGTTTGGATGTGTATTTTGTATCTAATTTACATATAGTGGATAGAGGGATAAAATTCATGTCTATATACTATTATTTTGCTTAAGTGAATTATAAAAGATGTCTAGGAAAACCCTAGGAGGTTTAGTTTTACAAAGATATCCATTTAGGAAAAGAAAGGTTAAAGGACATTAGTGCCATTTTTAGGACACTAACACCACATGGAGCTAGTGTCATTATTATGGCACTAGTGTCTAGCTAATAGAACACTAGGCATGAAGGGTTAGGGTTGGGAAATGAGGATTTAGAACTGATTTAGGGATAACTCAAGATGTTTATGGCCTATACAAAGGATAAATAAGTGTGATAATAGGCTCTATGATAGGTCTTGGATTAAGATAGGAATAGGTAGTCTCAATTAGCACTCTTAGCACTCAAATACCACTTTTGGGTGATCACATTTTCCTCCCATTTATTCTATAAATGAAACAAAGTGAAATGATTACAATAAAGTAAAAATAAGTGTACTTGGAATTACCTAAGAATTGAATCCCATAAAGATAGATCTGAGCACATGAAGCATGCTCCAATGCATGTCTTGCAAATGAAACATGCATAAATCATTCCTTAAGAGATATCAAAATCAAAATACTATACTAAGTAAATAAGTAAAAATAAGTAAAGATATAGGAAAGAGGAAAGGAATGAATACACCTCACTGGGTATGCAAAACAATACATGAACTTTGTGACAACATGTGTGTGTAGTGATCAATTGATGATTATATTAGACTAAGCTGATAGATTACTTAATCCTCATGTATGGGTGGATCAAGAACTCAATCTAGTTTTGAGTCCATCATTTCCCACCCCTATTTGGTGGATCGTGACCTATGAATAGTTTGGATTGGATTAATAGTGTGTCCAACCCTCTCATGTAGGTGGCTCAAAAACTCAAGTAGGATATGAATCCATTATTACCCACCCATGTGTAGTAGATGCATATAAAATTGAATTTCATAAATTAATAAAAATGTCTAACTGAGTATGTCAACTCTATGGCCACTCAGGTACATTAGGCAATTCTAGGCTACTCAAGAATGCCAACCACTATAAATGGATTAAACCATGAAATTATTCTACAACTTAGAATATGCTATCATGTGTATAATACATAGATAATGAAATTTAATTTGTCATTTCATCTAATCAACAAGTGTGTAACTAAGTATATAGAAATAATGTGTCATGAACATGCCCCCAAATTTGATATCTGAGTATATGGATTCTACACTAAGTTGTAATAAATTGTATTTGGGAATTTGAACTAAATATGGGAATGGTCATGGCATGCATTATGCTCCTAATATGATCAAAATGATATGAATATGAGCTAAACTAGTATGAATCTGAGCAAAAACTAAGTATAATTGATAAACCTATAACTGAATCTATGAAACTTGTACTATACCTATTGTATTATTTTGGCCAATCTAGGTTATTATAAAACTAAGGATACTAGATAGTAGCACCATATCTTGGGAATTAATTCCATGTGGTGCTATTGTCCCCATTTGTGTGCTAGTGTCATTTTGGTCTAAATTTTGTGCAATTGTACTGCTTTCTGGGTCTCTATTTTCCCACTATGTTTACATGTGTCTTATTTTTTGTAATTGATCCTATATGATAAAAAAGTATTCTAAATGAAATATAAGATTTTTATCTCTATGAAAAAACCCTGTGAATTCCCCCTCTTTTGAGGGGAGTTATAAAACCTATGCAAGAACTGTCCTCAAAATAAAAAGCTCTATAAAATGTGTGTTAGCTAGTGTATCTATGATAACTATGTGATAATCTAATATAATGTGCATAAATAAAATCATAATTTAAGATGATCTGAGAATAAGTAAGTAATTTAAGATTTATATCATATCTAACATTCCACAAGGGTTTTAATATAGATGTAATCAATGTATGTAATAATAAATCTGAGTAGAACTAGGTAGCTACCTAGGGAGATGGGGCATGATGTCCATCATGACACCCAATTAGTAAGGGTAGATGCATGAGGTCCCTCATATAATCAAAAAATGATGTTTGAAATAAGAAAAGACATGTTTCATGGCCATGATGCATATAAGAAAGCATACATACAAAATATGAGGCACACAAAATAGGCCAAAGGGACATAATATAAGGGACATGGGCATATGTCACTGAATATGAGAAAACAAGACATATAAGAACATGTTCAAATGTCCACATACACAAACAACAAGAAATTTGGCTTAGAGTCACATATAAGGACATGTTTAAATATCAAAAAAACACACACAAGGGACATGTACACATGTACAAAGCATATATATTATAAATATAAGTGGCATAGTATGAAGAATAATGGAATATTTAAATGACATTGAATATAAAAATCATAGAAATATAATCAAGTATAAACTAGATAAGTTAGAAATGAAAGTATGCATGAATAGGTAATAAAAATCTATTTAATAGCTAGGATGTACATATTCTGAGTTTAAAGTAGTAATATTTAACAAAAAAATATAACTAAGAGTAGCATGATTAATATCAAGATATAAAAATATTAAATATGGGATGTAAAGTACATAAGGATAGAAATTGTTAATTGAAGATGTGTATAGGATGCCCCAAGTGGGCAAATGTGTTAATTAAAGACCCATGTATTGGTATATATGCCCTTAGGGGGTAGATAATAATATGTTTGGATTGGTGTAGTGGACCAAATTCCTATAATAAATCTAAAATAACTCAACAAGATAAATTTAAGCATGTATGTATGATAAAACCAACTATACTAAGGTAGCTAACATATGTAATGTCTAGAAAATATAAGAAATGTGAACACAGCAATGCATACAGTCTATAAATTTTGCATTTTTTGACATGTTATATTATTTTTGTATTTTATGGAAATAATCTATGTACAATAAAAATGAAAATGAACTATGTACAAGGAGTAAAAAGAGAGGGAAAATATGTACAAGAAAGGAGGAACTATACTAACCAATGAGTCTCATGGGAGACTCACTATAATTATGGCCTACATCAAATAAGGGAACTATGATTATGTGTGCTATGTGAAAGGGTAAATTTGGTCCCATAATCTATTATAGTAAGTGATACACACACACACACACACACACACACACACACACACACACACCTTATAGTGGTGTTAGGAATCTATGGCATTAATTGTGGTATCTTTTGAATATAAGGGTCTTAAGAAACCATCAAGTATAAGAAGTTGTAGGTGGCATAGGTGCCCTATATTGAGAACCCTAAGAATGCATTAATACTAATATAAAAAAAGTGACTAAAGGAAGGCCCTCTAGAATTTGTAACATATCTTGGATGTAGGGTTATCTCTAATAATGGTCTTTGTGGTAGAGTTTGTGTACGTGTCAATACTATAAGAGTAAACTTAACCTATACTAGTGGCTTTACTAGACTTTGTGGTGTATCAGTAAGAACCATAATCTTAGATGTAACTAATAACTATGACATATCTAGTAACTATGATATAACTATAACTAGTAATTTCATTATAACTAGCTATGGAATAAGTAGAGTATATTCATATAGAATACCCTAAAATTTGACCAATTGATTTTCATGTATATATTTTAGGAATTTATGTTATATGGATTGGATGGATCATAAATTATATATCCATTGCCTACCTAATAACATATCAAACATGCCTACACTAGGTACTACTAGGAACTAAGTGGCCATGTGTGCTAATCTAACCTATAATGGAAGCACAATCTCCCTGATGGAGATCTGAACATGAGCACACAAACCACTGATAATTGTGTTTATATATAATATATCCTACTTTGAATACCCAAAATGCTATAAAAGTGTCATAGTGCATGTGTTAATGCTTGACCAATTTTTAATCATAACACTCTAGAAAGGATGATGATCTATTCAAGCTCATATAAAGAGTGCATGTAAATATGTATCATCATCAAAAATATCATGATCTAAGATGGTGATGAGTGGTCTAGATGGAACTTTAGTGTGGTACATAATAATGATATTTTTCAAAGGGGTGTGCCTCCTCTATAATAGTATGATATGAAACTAGTGGTGGATGTGCTTTATATGTGTAGTGAACACCTAAAGTGCTTCTTGCTTAATTCACTATGTGCTTTGGGAATGAATCTAAGAATATATTTAATTCCTTAGCTTCCATTTTCTAAAATTTTGGTGGCTTTGTGGGTATGCCCACATTGATAATATTATCCTCAATCCAATCTTATGTCTTATGTTTTAGGGGTATGCATCTATTTTGTGTATGGCCTAGTGCCCTATGATACTCTTATAATGCATTAGAATCATAGTTATTTGGAATAGGTTGCATTGTATTAACCTATTTTATTGGAGGAAGAGATAAGACATTTCATTCCAAGAGCTACTAAAAACTTGTGCTAGCAATTCTAGAAGGTTGATAAAGACTCTGTAAGGAGGTGGTGATAAAACCAAATGAGGAGATGGCTATGAAGTTGTGTTAACTATGGAATTTTTATTAATCTTGTTCTCAGTGGCCCTTACCTTATATGGAGGCTTATTTTAACTCTTAGTAGTTGATTCTCATCCATTGGTATATTTTAGTTTTCCCATTGATAAAAACTTGACTTCTATTTATTTTATTATATGGCACAAATATGTGAAATTTGAAAACTTTTTGAATAAGATAGATTCATGTAATTATAGTATAAGAATATATTTTAATATGTCCTAAAGTTCTTTATCTTCCATGGGACTAGTTAATTTATTTAAAATAGTCTTGTATCATAAGATGTATTTGACATTAGGTTCATTTAACTTTTGTTTCAATTGTGTAACTTGAGCATATGATATCTTATCAATGATATTTATGGATAAGTGTGCTAAAATTATGTCTTATAAAGGATTGAATTTTATGATAGATTGATTTGGCAAGTCAAAAACCACTATAAGGCATAACCGTTTAAATTTCATGGAAACAACTTTGGACATGTAGTCCAAAAATTCTATGTGAAAAGCTTGGAGATGGTGTTCTGAGTCACCCTTACCATCATACAATTTAAGTTTAGGTGCCATAAATCCATATGGAAAGGGAGTTTCCACTATGTGGTGTGCCAAAGGTGTATGTAAGAGAGCATTAGAATCCAAGGAATGTGATGTCCTAGTGGATCCCTTCTTGATATGTAATACCTTAGCCTATAGAGTATGAACCTCATACATAAGGGATTATACATATAGAGTGGAGGAATTAACCATAAGAGTTTTATCTATCACTTAAGTTTTTTGAATTACAATTATTATTTGTGCTAGCTAAGTTGGCCCCATTGTAGGTGTAACAATGTTATAAGCTAGGGGATTTGAAGATTGACCATTGTTTGATTTATTCTTAAATTCCATTATGGCTTGTAAAATTTTTGCATGATCAAATGGTTGTTACTAAAGTATATGTTTGAAGCTATGTATGATCTCATCCTTATTGATAATTAGGTTTTCATTATGAAGTGGAGGGAGAATGTCCTAGTTTCTAATTTGTGTATCATCTTGTTCTTGACTATATTGTTCATCTTCATATGAATTATCATTGAAATACACATAATTAGGGTGTGAAGGATAAATAATAGGAGTTACAATAGGTCCCTTATCCATGGTATAAGCTCAAATAGAAGGAATCTGGATATGCTCTATATGATTACCACCTAGCCTAGCACTTATTCTTAATGGAAAAGATATAGCTTTTTTAGATGGAATATAGTAAAAAATAGAAATAGAGATGATAAAATAAAATATATGAAGTATAAAAAATGTAAAAAAACTAATTAAAATAGGAAAAATAAAGATACAAACCCTAGGAGAATCTAGGGTTAGGGTTTTAGTAATGTTCAAAGTAAGTTGGGTTTACAAAACATTTTAACCTTTTAATACTTAACTAATGTAAATCCTATGTTTATTAAAGAGTTGAGTTGACTAAATTAGGGAAATAATATGCAATAAATATAATCATTTATTTGTTATATAATTGAATAACTTTGACTTTGACTTTTAGGAGCACTTATGTTTGGATATTTAGGGTCTATTCCTACATGCATAAGTTTTGGAACCCTATATTTTGCCTATAATGACTAATTTATTGTGCTAACCCTAATATTATATACAACTAGGGCATGATATTAAAAGTGTCTTCATTAGTAGGGTAGGTTAGACATCCTCAATAACCCACTCTCAAGAGAGTTTCCTACATACCAATACTTCAAGGAGGGATCATGATTAATGTAGTTCTCCCCACCCAAGTGTTAGCATAAGTGCAAGTGATGCTAGTATGATAGTGGCCTTGAGTTCCTTGAATGTTCTTGAGACTAAAAATATAGAAAATCTAAGCTTTGGGATATTGTATATAGTAGTATGTAAAATTAGAGCATAATAGGGATGATAACCTTAATTGTGCTCAACTTTTTCTATGTTTGGATGTGTATTTTACATTTGATTTATATCTAGTGGATAGAGGGATAAAATTCATGTATATATACTATTATGTTACTTGTGCAGATGATAAAAAATGTCTAGGCTAACCCTAGTAGGTTTTGGTTTTGAAAAGATATCCATTTGGGAAAATATAGGCCAAAGTACATTAGCATCATTTTTTTGAAACTAGCACCATGTGGTGCTAGTGTCCTTATTATGGCACTAGTGTCTAGCTGGTAGAACACTATGCATGAAGGGCTAGGATCAAGAAATGAGAATCTAAGATTATTTTAAAGCTGACTCAGGATTCTTATGGACTACATAAAGGCTAAATAATTATGATAATAGGATCCAAAATAGGTCTCATTATAAGATAGGGATAGGTAGTCTTAATTATTACTCTTAGCACTCAAATACCACCTTTGAGTGATTATAATAGGTCTATTTCCTAGGTCCACATGGTCTTTAGATCTCTTTCTCTTATATCGATCCATTTAGGTTCTCAAGATCTCAAGATGGTACCATGTGGTACAATCTCAAGCCTTCAAGGTCATAAAGTTTTGTCACTACCTCCCTAGTTCTAAGATAATACTACCATCGATCTGGGCTCTTAAGCTCCTAAGATGGCACCATATGGCACATTATTTAGTCCTTAGGGTCATACATATTTTTCACTATCAATCCATTCCCAAGTCACTAGGCTCTTAGGATGGTACAAAGTGGTGCAATCCTTGGACCTTAGAGGATGGAGGCTTTACATCACCACCCAACTCTCCATTGGGTTGGGTCATCAGGATCATGCCACATGACATGATCTTGGGGCTTAGAAGATTTTAAAAATTAACATTTTTAAAAAGGATTCAACTTTAGATATTTTATAGACATGATTTGGACATGTAAAAAAAATTTTGAGGGCATAAATATTTGAAACCCTATGAGAAAATAAGAAAATAGACTAAGTAAATAATTTTGAGAAATCCAAGATTTGACAAGCAAAATTTATGTGAGAAACAATCAATTAATATAGTAATTGAAACTAGTTATTCACATAAAACAAAGATTTAAGCCTAAACATTCATAGTTTAAATTATATATCAAAATGATTTAAAACAAACATACACTAGACTTTATTCATGCTTAGGCAAATAACATCATGATTACTGAATATTTAACTATCCCAAATGAAGCATTCATAAGATATAACTTCACATATACAAACCTACAAACTAAATACTAAACCAAAACAAGATGGTACCCATATGAAAATATTTGAATATGGGGTGTTTTGGGACACAAAAAATGGTGAATTTCATGGGGATAATGCTATACAATCATTCAAAATATAGAATCTCTAGTGAAATCATTCTAAAAGTTAGATCATAAACCTTCACACTTGAAAACAAGAATAAATTACAAGTAAAATTTTGGACAAAATAATAAATATGAAGGCATTGAATTATGATTCAACCTATGTCATATTAAGTTTCAATTCATCTTTAGACCATTAGTGTGTGTAAAAGTGATTGATTCCTTATAGTTATTGAATTGACATAAAATAATTCAAACCTGTTTAGATAACCAAAACTTCCAAGAGGGAAAATATTTGGTCATTCATCTTGGGGGGATGGCATGGTCATTGATCTAATTATATATAGGCATATATATCCTTGATATAAATACCTCTAGTCCCACTCAATGACTTGCTCCATTGCTAGCTAGGCTAGAAAGCCTATGGTGGAGACTTCCTGAATCACCCTTTTGAGGAATACTTTAGAATTTACATTTACATTTTTATTATATTATATTTTATAATTTTGTCCATTGAGGTTTGGGAACCAAGCCATGGGTATAATGATAGAATCAAAACATATAGATTACTAATAAAAATTTAAACTAAATGAGTGATTCTATTTGCTTCAGATGTTCAATTAAGTGCAATTGATGGTTATAGATAAGAAAAAAAACCTTTCTATAATCCACATGCTCTCTTTAGAATCATAGGCCTCAAAAATTTAGAAAATGTATGAAATAAAATTGAATCAACCTATGAAATTTTCCAAACATGACTTTTCACTTCCTAACTTTAAAGGTTCAAATAACTTATCTTAATTGTACATCCACCATTTGAGGTTCCTTAGTCTACTAATGCAATGAAAATGGAATTTCATAGGGTCTACTCTTCTACTCAATTTTTTTATTTCTATAATAAGGATACCTACTACAATGGGATGCTAAGGAAAAGAAACAAGCCAGAATGCTGAAGCCAAATTAGACTAGAATAGACCCACATAAAAGAAAACCAAACCAAATCAAGTAAATACAAAAAATAAAAAACCTACTCTAAACAAGGCATATGTACAAACAAGGAAATACTCTGTAAAATATGGAAACTAATCTAAATAAATAAACCATATAAAATAAGACCTAACTAAATTAATAAAAATTTAAAAATGAGAAATTATGTATGCTAATCTAAAGAAGAAGCCCAACAAAATTGGGAAGGTAGGTCTAAAAACCCTCCACATCATGTCTCTCATTACCTAGTAGCAGTGAGGCTCTTCAATATAGTTTCCTTAGGAAGGAAATAATGTATTTAAATTACCTTAGGAGTTATTTGAGTTGTTTTCTTACAAACCTAAGATCAGTATCAAACACACGTTCAAAATACTTAGGTTGTGTAGTCCCAAAATAAAAATAAGAACAAGTGTTGGGATCACTCAACTCAAAATATTACCAAATAAAAGCACATGGTTAATTGACCAAAGGTTTGAGGTTTAACATAAATTAACAAATTTTTTTAAAGCTTACCAATTCTTTGGATCTTAGATCAGACCTGTAGTCGAATAAAACATCCCCTGGTAGAGAGGTTGAATCAAACCTACAATCAAAGAATCCATCAATGTCACCTTTAAAATTCAACATATAAAGATCACTAATAGCCCAATATTGGAATTTATAATATATATTTGGAATGATTAGGTTAATTCTAAACTAATTAACCTCTTCATTATCAATATTAAGGAGGTTCCACTAATAGGGCATCAATTTATTCAAAAGTCTACAATTCTTCATGATCTTGCTAATCATAAACCAAAAATTCACTTACTTGAATCTCTAGGGTTATGACATTTGGAACAAGAGGTTTTACCACTACCATTTCATGAATATTTATATCATTAGACACAATAAAATATTCTCCTTATTCTTGTTTCAAGGCCTCCTTTTCTTCTTCTCTCAGCATTAGTTAATTTTGCTCTTTTGAATCTAATATATTCTCATCATCATTATTTGAAATACATTCTTCCTCTTCAATAATATCATGATTTAGAGGGTTAGTAGATTCAAGATCAACATGCTCATTATAATTATCTCTATAATGATAATAGGATCTTGATCAGTCTTATTATTAGGTATAATATCAGGAAAAAATGATGAATCTCCCACTTGGATTCCAAATTAAAGAAAAAATTGATTTGTAAGACTTCCACAACCAGTAATGGAATTAGGTGCCAAGTATAGAAACTAATCATATGATTATTATTATAAATTTAAATAAAATATCCTACAATATACATCCTCACATTTAATATTTAAAACATGCATAATAGACTCGAACACCACAAGGTGCTCTTCAACAATTCTAGTGTGATTATTTCGAAACATAGGAAATAAATAAAAAGGGTCTTATAGAATATCATGTTGAATGCTTATAATTTTTATAGATGATTGAACACACCAAGACATGGTGATATCCTTGAGATTTAATTAATTAGGGATAAGTGAAAAATTATGGAATAATATGTGCAACAAGCTTATACCCAAGGTTTTATTCCTCCTATGCCTCAATAAGTGAAACAAGAAAGGTACGATCTTAAATCTAGACCTTGTGATCCTTGCAATTGGGTCCAAGTTGTTTTCAAATATAAAATAATCAAAATAGAATTAACACAAAATAATTATCAACAAGATTAAATCAATGAAAACACTATGACCCTCCTTTTAGCACTAGAGATGTTGGTATAATTTATGACCCACAATAGAAATTATTACTAGAATAAATATTCCAATGGAATAAAGGGAGATAAAAAAACATGAGGTGAAATCATCCCATTTATTTTAAGACCTTGATAGTGGTCTATGGGCTGAGTCTTTCCTAATATAAATTTGTGTTATCAGAGTAGGAATTATTACAATAAAGGGTTCAATTGATATGAGGATTCCAAACTCATTTACTTGCTAGTTATTTATCTAAATATTTTTACCTATTCAATTTAACTTAGGAAAAAATAATATTTTTTTCATTTCAATTAATTTAAATCTAATATAAGGTAAGACATCATCAAAAATAGATAAAAAGAGGGCATGATAAGGTAAAAAAGAGGGGGTTGTCTTAGATTGAGCAAATATCTGAACACTTCAAGTTGAGATGGATCCTAGCCATAGTTATAAAATTATGTGCCTAGTATAACTAATATATAGATGTCAATAATTTAGTGGGAAAGCTTATAAGGAATATTTAAATCCATTAATCTACTAGATTCACCCTAAAGAAAGCCTAAATTTTATTTTGTAGCTATTTCACACCATGATTACAAGAAGCCTAATTGAACAAAGCATGATTAAACCCAACTGACTAGCTATAATAGATACTATAAATTATAATTGAGATAATCATGTATGACTAAATTCTATTGGAAAATATTATCATCCATTGATAAGCTAAATCCACATACTCAAGACATTAAATGAAAAAAACATAATAAAATCTATATTCAACATTCTAAAATCTTTATGTTACAATCAATATCCCTTGGTAGATTATCTATAAAAAAACATAGAAGGAATGGTAGGTGAAATCCTAGAAAAATTCCTTCAAATATTTGACCTAAAAGGTATCACCCCCAAGAAATCAACTAAGGAAACATAGCATATATGAAAGGCTAATACAATCTAGGCTAATTCCAATAGTAGTTCAATGCCTAAATTCCAACCCTTTAAAATGGTGATGTAACCCCTTAAATAGGTAATTCAGGGAACTCATGGCCTTATCTTCTAGCCCAACCCACTAATGGGGCAATTAAAAATATTCAAAGATTAGTGAGGAATGTTGTTGAGATTTTGATAGATTCACTGACATATTGACCATGATTTAAAATTTAGAGATCATGCTTGTTAAAGGCCAAAATTTATTTTGTTATGTTTATTGCCTCTTCTTGGATTTTTACCATGTGCACACCAAGTGATGAATCATTCCATACTGACTACTTTTACATTCAATTTAAGGGGCTAGTAGCAATGAGATTTAAATATTGGTGGTAGATTGTCACTGGGATTTTCTTGGGACTACCATTCCACCATGCCAGTGTGAAATTCTACATTAAATTTAGAGGATGATTAAAAAATGAGTCATATCTATCATGACTTCAAGGCCTCTTTTATTTATTCACCCCTTTAATATCTTTAAATATGTCACTTTTGGGCCTTTTCATTGGTGAGGAACCAACTATATTTTGATTATGCTTTCCAGGCTTAAAACATAGTCCATTTGGGAGTTCTAGTGATTTTGATGGCCATATAGGTTATCAATATTAGTCCCTCATATTTTTAAATCACCACTACCATATGGATATTCATTGGCTTACCATTTCTTCTTCTTTGCTAGATTTCATGGATTTGCTTGCTAAGTACCACTTTGCCACTTAGCAGTCTATCAGTGTCTCATGGATTTAATTTGATGTATGATTATATCATCACCATGGACACATGGATCCTTCTCAACTTCTTATGATCTTCATGCTTTTTTGGTTATGTTTCTTGGGCCCACATGGTCCTAGTCTTTCTTTCTTTAACATTGATTCCTTTGGGCTTCTAGACTCTTGGGATGATGTCATGTGGTACAATCTTGGACCCTCAAGGGAATATATATTTATCATTACATATATGGGTTTTAGCTAATATTGATATCATTCCATGTTCGTGGGCTCCTGGGATGGTGCCACATGGAGAAATCTTAAGCCTTTGGGGGCATAAAGCTTTTACACTATCGATCCATTCTTAGGTCACTGAGATCTTGAGATGGTACTAAGTGGCATAATCTAAGGACCTTAGGGGATCAAGGTTTTAAATCACCTACTAACTCTCCATTGGGTTAGGTTATTATGATCATGCCATATGGCATGATCTTAGGACCTGAGGGATTTTAAAAAAAATCATTTTTTGAATTTTTTTTGACTACGGAGCTATTCATTGATGTGATTTGGATGCATGAAATAATATTGGGAAGGGGTAAGTCTTTTAAAAACTATGAGAAAATAATAAAATTTAATAATTAAATACTTTTGATAAATCCAAGATTTGATAAATTAACTTTATATGATAAGTATTCAAATAATAAATGGATTAAAATTAGTCATTCGCATAAAACACATATTTAAGCCCAAAAATTTATAGGTTAAAGTCTATAGCAAAAAAAATTAAAACAAAGGGGAACTATAGTTTATTAATGCTTAGGAAAAAAGCATCATGATTACTGAATATTTATCTAAGTCTCAAATGAAGCATTTAGAAGGTAGAACTTCACATCTAGAAACCTGAAAACCAAATACTAAACTGGAAAAATAGGATACCCATATGAAATTATTTGAATATGGGGAATTTTGTGACACAAAAATATGAATATATTCCATCCTTCAACCATAAGAAAATATTTCCTCATTCAATAACCAACCAAGCACATTTTTTGGGAAATTGAAGACACTAAAGAAAAATTAGAGAAGATGGTCTGGATATCATTCCTAAAACATCATATATGGAACAAAAATAAACTCTACTTAATGAAGATACAAAAAAATATCATTATAAAAAAAAAATTATTTATGACTAATACTTATTTTAACCCTATTAAACAATGATGAAGATAAAACTCTTCAACAAGTTATATACACAAAATTATTCACATGGTCTTATAAAGATATACTTGGAATCGATCATGTAGTTGAAATGCATAACATATTATTATATCCATATGCTAAACCAATCAATAAAAAATAATAAAAATGCATCCAAAAGTAGCCTTAGTAGTTAAACAATAAATTGAAAGGATTTTGGATGTAGGTTTTATTTTATTTGTTGACTACCATGAGTGTATCTCTAACATGTACCAATTACAATCCTAATTGAGACACTCAAATTTGTACAAACTATCAAGATTTAAATAAGGCATACCTAAAAGATAATTTTACATTACCAAAAAATTGATATAATCATTGATTATATCATTGGTTACAAAATGTTATCATTTATGGATAGTTTTTTAGGATACAATAAAATCAAGATTAACCCAAAAAATCAATAAAAAACATTTATCACATTATGGGGAACATTATATTATGTAGTCATGCCATTTAGATTAAATAATGTAAGGGCCACTTACCATAGATCTATTACACATATATTTCATGACTACATACATAATATTATTGAATATTATGTGGATGAATTACTTATAAAATCAAAACATCAACATGATCATGATCATGATATAGATATATGATATATATTTGAGGGAATACAAAAATTCAATGTGGGTCTAAATCCAAAAGAGTGCATATTTGGAGTTACATCCATAAAATTACTCAGCTATATAATATCTCAAATAGGCATTGAAGTATATCTACAAAATATCAAATTTATCATCGATATGCCTCCTCCAATAGGATTCAAGAAATTATAGTCTATACAAGGAAAGATTTAAGAAATAAGATAGTTTTTAGCTCAATTGACTCATAAGAAAATATTTCACATGTTATTTAAGAAAGATATAAAATTTGAATGGGATGATAGCTTTCAACAAACATTTGATGTAATTAAATACTATTTACTCAATTCACCTATCTTCATGTCACCAATACAAAATGGGCCTTTGTATACACATAATATTTTCAAACTTTTATTGATTAATGAGACTTTGTATCTTGTAGGAACCTATCAAGTCTTAATCTCTCTAATTGCATGCCTTAATGGGTATACCAAGAAAGGGGTGGGTAGACCGTCGATGCTTCATAAGATTGTTGTCCCTTTTGCCACTTTCCATCTACACACTCGTCTCCTAAAACTATTTACCCTAAGCTTATTCTTATTAGTCCTACCTTTTCCAGTCTTTTCCTCTTTCCATTTATCCTTTTCTTGCCTTAACACCCTTTTGGACAGTCATCTATACTGGGTTTACTAAGTTGACCCAACATAGTTTAGGGGTATTATTTAATTTCTTAGCTTGTTAGCCCTTGGTTGACCCAACTCAGACTTAGTAATTTGTCATCAAAAACACACTGGGTTGATTGGGCCAACCTTGTACAGTCAACATTTTTGGGAGGATTTAGGGAAAGATCCAATTATATATACAAGTTCATTTTCCCACCATTTCATAAGATAATAATTATTATCAAAGATGTGTGAGTGAACATCTACTTATTGACCATTATACTTGAGGAATAAAGCTTAGGTTTCCATAGTTTCTTTGGAGATACAAATCTTATCTTATGGAGAAGCCTTTTAGATGTTTAGATAGGCTATATAGCCAAGAGTTGATTTATCTTGGTTATCCTTAAATACCATAATAATAATTTATGAATCACCTTGGCAAAGGGAGAGATTGGGGCTTGGTGGGTTTGTCTTCAAAGGTTATTATTCATAACTTTATTTCTCTTTTGTAAGAGTAGATAGATAATGAATTTGTATTATTCTCCAATGTATTAGGATTTTATATACATTGACATGAGTATATGTCTTCTAATACATGTTTATTTTAGTTATTTTTCTTATTGTTTCTAACCCTCACTTTATGTCACAAGATTTGGTGTGCACTAGATTAGATTTTATTTTCTTGTTATTAGAATAAGTGAATATTTTAAACCTTAGGACTCCAATAGGATTGTTGTGCAATTGTGTTAGACTATAGGATTTGAAACCCTTCCTAACATGATATGTTATGACAAGTGATCCCCTAATCGAGTCTAGCAAATCCCCATATTGGTCATGCTCCCACTTAACAAGTGTATCCCCAATCGAAAGTGTAGGTATGCTTTATCTTCTCTAAGCTAGGATTGATTTATAGACATGATGAATTTATGATTGCATACATTTTGGTGAATCCAATGTGAAAATAACCCTTGAAACATTTATTTCACTTTTTCATTCTTTTGATCATATATTTTGACATACTAGATCAATTCTATCAACCCAACTATTTTTCTCTATGTATAGGTTTCTAGGAATAGGTAATTGGATCAACCCAGTCGAACTAGTATAGGTTTATATCCTTTTAAACACCTAGTTCATCTTACTAAGTTGACCCAGTTGACCCCTTATAGTTTCAACACTTTTTTAATAGGTTCCTATACAACTTGATCAATTATATCAACCTAGTTTACAAGTTTCTCAAGCATACTTCAAGGTTATTCATCAATGATATTCCTTCATTACATATCTGATCCACCAAGGTTCCTTTCTATCTCTCTATTTCTTTTTTTGTCTTTCCTTTCACAATTTGTAGTCTTCAAAATTTCCCTTGTATAGTCAACTAGATCGACACTTCTGACCCAGTTTTGTGTTCTATGTGCTATCTAAAATAATTGGATCAACCTTACAAACCTATTTGATTTTAAGACTTTGCTTCCACAGTATAGGTTTGACCCTGTCGACCCTATTCTATATTTTATGCATATAGTGTCAACACTATACCTTATTTCAAAGTTGGAATTAACCTCATATCTATTAATAATTAGTTCACACATTTATTTTCTTGTTGTTTACATGCTTAGAATATTTCACATAGTCTAATTAGGGGATTTTTAATTAATCGCTTAGTTTCACTATTTCTATTTTATGCACACATGACCAAATCATAAAAATATAAACAAACATTTTAACATTTGTCCACCCTAGGCCAACTTACATGGATTTCATCACCAAGGGGAAGCTGACTTGATTCTCTAGTCAAGTATAAAGTGTGGTTAATGGTATATTATTGATAGGCACCCAATACCCTTATCACTATGGCATGTGAAGTGAGTTGGTAGGCCCTAATACCAAGCTTGTATCATTTTCATTATAGTCCCTTTCAGCCCAAACTACCTGTAACCATCCTTAGATTCCTATCTAATACCTTGTTTATAGCCAAATTCTAATCACATTTAAAATCATTCTTAATAATTTAATAAACAATCAGGTTGACCAATTATTTATCTTTACTTTTCAAGTTTTTTGCTTACTCTTTGTTCAATTATGTGTGAAAAATCTTGCATTAGCCAGTGTTAGTGCAAGATTTTGCTTTGTGTGTTTCAATTAGATTGTCCAACATTAATCCAATTAGTTGTTTATTTCCTTTCAGTACTTGCTTATTTTCATTACTTGCAAAGTTATCTTGCTTCATTTTGAAATCTATTTTTAGATCATCCTAGTTTACCCAGTAGCTTTTTTGCCTTTTGTACACTATACTAGATCAACCCAATTGACCCTTTATAGTTTTACAATCTTTGTTTCTATATTAGATCAACCCTATCAAACTTGTACTATTTCAATCACCTTTTTGACCTTTGATTTCTCATCTCTCTTATTTCCCCTTCATCATGGACTTTCTTTTTGGTAATGACACTGAGTCACAGTCAATATACATGATAAACTTTACCAATCCTAATATGGTCTCCCATAAACAAAGTAGGGACCCTCTTTTGGATGATAGTAATGTTTATATTACCACTCCCATAATGAACTATGGGACCCCTCCTAATACATCTTCGTAGCATCATCCTCTTTTATTAGAGGATCAACTTGAGTTAGAATATACTCCTAATATGCCTATCTTTATTTCCAAATTTCCTCAACATATAGGAAAATATCCTTTTACCATTTATAACCTCATGATTAGTGGTCAAACTAAAGAGCCTCATTCACCTACTCCTACATTCTCAATGGTATTTTGAGGTACCAATTTCTTTGGTTCTCAACCTTTTCTTTAAATTTTGACTCCTTATGACATGACATCTTCTTCTCTGACCTATTCCACCTCCATGCCTATTATCTCAACTAACATGGTAAGTTCTACATATAGTGGGCCTCTCATAAGATCCAGTATCCTTAATCCTTCCACTAGTTCATTGTTTACTACCCAAGGCAATCATGATTTTATTACTTCTTCCTCTCAACCATTCACTAATACATTTTTTGCTTCACAAGCAAACTTTGCCACTAGTGCCTCAAATTATCACAATTCTTCTCAAGCTCATATTAACACTAATAGTGGTAACCAAGCCACTAATAACAACACAAATACCAATTATAATGCTTCTAATGTTAATCAAACACACCAAATTTTATTACAAACTCTCAATCAAATGAATACCTTTCAAGATCATAATACAAATGATGAGAATGCAAAACCACATTCTTAATCTTCAATCTCATCTAAAACTAATATCTTAGGGAAAAAATAACTAGAATGTTCCCCCTCATCCTCTTTAATATTCTCAAGTCAATCTCATTACTCAACCTCCTTTAGTCAATAAAACCATCAAGCATTTACAAAATAAACCTCTCACTAATCAAATTGCCAACATTGATATAGGAGGTATACCACCTACAATTTATTCTAATGGGTCAAAAATTCCTAACCTTCACCTTAAAACATTTGGAAATATTTATAAGGATTGGGTAAAATTAAACACTTTTGTCACTACCAATCTCCTATCCAAAACCCTCATAGGTGATGCCTTAGATTGGTAAAATAAACTTAGAGCTCATTCCATTTATAGTTTAGAGGACTTAGTAAATGCTTTATTGCAAGAATTTCAAACTAATGATCTATCTAAAAAACACTTTGGCCCATTTCATTAATTTCAAACAACATGAGAATGAAACTACCTAAGATTTTGTTAAGAGATGGAAGACTTTGTCTAATAAATGTGAACATAACATGGTGGATGACAATATTTTTCATCTCTTTACAAATGCTCTCTTTCTTAAACTTTAATATTGAGTCTACACTCTCTCTCCACTTAACTTGGAGGAGTCTATTAACCAAGATAAAAGACAATATTTCCTAATGTATCAATTTGAGCCACCCCAACCTTCTATGGGTCATTGTTTATTACTGAAGAATAAAAATTACAATATCACCAATGATGGTGTTATCAACTCTTTTGACACCATTCACAATGTTCAAGCTATCATTCCTAACCCTTCTTTGGAACTAGATCCCTCTTATCAACAATATACTAATACTCATTTCTCTTCACCTAATAACATCAATATTCACAAACCTCTATCCTTAATTGAATTGCTTAAGCATCTACCTAGACCTCTTCTATGAGAGCTTGACCCTAATCATCCTATGAAATCTTGGTAAGATCTTAACAAGTTTTTTTGGTTTCACACTAGTTAGGGTCATTCTCATGAGACTTTTAGACAACTTCATAATTTAGCTATGGATTTTCTTCTTGGACCTAATTTTGATCATTATTCCATTATCACTAAGTATTAACAAGCCTATGAGATTGATTTCAAGGATTATAAATCAAATGACAAAAATCAAGCCCTAAATTAAGCAAATGTTCATTTAGCTATCTATAAAGATCATTTACCTAATCATCAAATTATCTAAGAAAATCAAGACAAGTGCACCCCTTCCACCAATAACCTAGAAAGTCTTGTTGAACCAACTTTTGAAGAGAATGTGATTAGCATGAATAATATGTGATGGGTGGTGGTTTTCATTGATTCCCAACCTATTTACACTCTTACTTACCATAAGACATATCGTGTTATCCAAGATTGTTTTCCAACTCATTTAAATGAGTTGGGGAAAGAAGATTTTATCACTTTTGATGTTATAGTTTATGATTCTCCCTTGGATAACACATCCCATTCTATTTCTACCAATATTCCATCATCTTCTAATGCTAATGATAATCAATCTTCTACTAACACTTCTTCCAATTCTCAAAATCAACTTAAGCCAATTAGTTCATAATATCAACATAATTTACAACCTTGCTCTAAACCTTCTTATTCTTCTTATAAAAAAATGCCAATGTACTTTGGATCCTCCTTCTGAGGACCTCCTAAACCATTACATACCTTTATCTAATAAATTTATTATGGATTATGATGAGTGGGATCCCATTGCTGAGATCACTAATCTCCCATCTCAAATTTTGTTCCTTGAGCTTATGAGTACTTCCCCACATCATAAAAACTACCTCATGCAACTCTTATTTGAGATGAATGTCCCTCATCCTCCCCTAGTAGGATGGGAGCTAGATTTATCTGGTTTTAAATATAGTGTTTTATAACAATGTGAAGAGATTTCAATCAACATTGATGAAACTATAGACACTTCTCTTTCTCTATGATTTCCCATAGCTTTTATAATTCTTGATGAGATTTTTCTTCATACATATGATCCTCCATTATTTATTAGCATCCAAATCAGTGATATCTAGGTTAAGCATACATTTATTAATGAGGGTTTCAGCACCTATGTCACTTCTCTTGATTTCATTGAGACTCTTGGGTATTCTAAATGCAATCCCAAATCTACATGCACCACATGCCAAGGATATGATAGAAGGAAAATTCCTTCTCTAGGTTATGTGTGGCTTCCCATTACCATCCCACTTATCACCATCTATGTGAAGGTGATGATATTTAACTTCCCCCTTATAACATCTTTATTGTTAGGCCATGGACTCATCACATGAGATCTATCACTTCTTCTACCTACCAATACATTAAATTCCCTCACAATTGATCCATTTACAGGATTTAAGGTGACACTAACCCTTGTAATTTTAAACAATTCCAAGATCATGGTGTCTTTAAGATTCTTGCTCTCAAACCTTTTCCTAGCATTTCATTTCATGAGTCTCAATGTCTCAACTTTCTTGTTAACTCAACTTGAGGTTACAATGGGCATCCTAATCTCATTGGTAACATTCTTCCTAATCTTTTAGATTCTGATGATGATGAGCTTGATGAAATTAACTTAAATATCAAAACTTTTAATCTCTCACCTCATATCATCTTGTAGCTTCCTACTTCCTTATAGCCTTATTCTCATAAACCTCCTTGCTATGGCATTCTCTTAGTCTTGACTAATACTAGGTATTCTATTCACCATGCTTCATCAAATGACAAGGTCATCCCTACCTATGTCATTGATCTTCATACCCTAAATTATGATGATGGTTATTCTTTAGATGATTCATTATTATGTAGTCTTGTCTAGGCTCATGATGATGAGATTGTCTATTATCTTTCTTCTTTACTCGAATCTTTTCATGCATCTCATCATTTTACTTCACTTATAGTTCCTAATTTTTGCATTTTCCCCCTTTATCTAAGGTAGAGATATGGCACTAACACCTCCAATTTTTGAGGGGCCATGTAGGAATATGCTCATGGATCATGTTATGACCAGGCCTTACTATTTTATTAGGTATCCTAACCCTCATAGCTAGTTTACCCTTGAGGTTAGTGCAACTCTCCTTAGAACTTTTGTATATCCCACCCTTCCCTTAGTAGATCCTTCTATAGTCAAGCCTCTTCCCACTTTTTCTATAGTTTATATTGTTACCACTCCTCTTATTGTTGATCCTACCCTTGCTTCAAATTCCATCTCTTCTTCCATTGAGTCTAGTTCCATTCCTTCCTCATCATCAGCCTTCTTTGGTGATGATTTGCTTCCTTTGCCTAAGATGTCTCCTCTACCCATCAAATGGTATGATGAGTGTTTTAGGATTCTTCCACTCCTATTTTACCTCCTTCCATGAGTGATTCTACTAAAACCACTCATAAGTATATATGTTACTTCCATGGGATAAATAACCATTCTTCCACCCATTATCGTAAGTTACAGTAATATATTGATACCTTGCATCCTTCTTCCCATCATCAAATAAATACATACCTCCCCCAAAGGTAATTATTGAATATTTTCCCAAGTATGGTGAGGTATATTATCTATGGCATATATGCAACACCCATCATACTAATCATTGTCAAATCCTACAACAATATCTCAAAGATCACTTTATATCCATTCTTGACCCTTCTTCTAATCCTTCCATAGGTCATTCCCACAAGAAGGTTCCTTCCTCTCCCATGGCTCCACCTCCAGTGGTTCCATCACCTCTTGTGGTCCCTTCACCACCTTTTATGCCTCCACTTATGATTCCTTCACCTATGAACATTCCCTCACCTATGGGTCCTTCTCCACCTATGGATCTTTCTCCACTGATGATTCCCTCTTCTCTTGTAGATCCTTATCCCATACATTCTCCTATGCATTCTCTTAACTAGCCTTTACCTAATTTTTATTCTCATCATTATCCTTTGAGAATTCCTAATTTTTTAGTTGAGGAGATCAAAAAGGAAGTTTTTCCTAGTATTCATTAAAGATTGATTAAACCTTAGTATCAGTTTGATTACAACTTCATAGAAACTTATCTGATATATTGGATAATGTGTGTGGATATATTTACTAGTATTATGAGCACATACATGGTGATTTCATATTTATATTGGATTGGCTATGTGCTCTAATATTATTTTTATCTATTATATCATTTAACATTGTGCGAAATTTATGTTTATCTTATATCATGTTTTCTTATTTGTAATATATTTTGCTTATGTTCTCATTTATATTTCACATATGATTATCTTTTCTTTCTCATTACTTTCCCTTTTCCTTTAGAGTTTTTAAAAAAACTCTCTTATTGTATCTTTATGATTGTTTTGATTTCTTATCCTTATTTTTCATAGATAATTTATCATGGTGATTTGGTTATACAAACCCTATTACCCTTGGTTATTAGCTCCCTATACCATGTGATTAGTTAGTAAAAAATCTATTTCATTACTATATCCTTTCACTAGTCCATTTTGGATCTCATTTTTACATTAATTAAGCATATACATGGTTGAGACTTGAGATCACATGCTATTTCATTGACAAGCCTAAGTGTCCTAGTCAGTCTTTATCTTTGGTTACTTAAATTACTTTAGCCTTAGCTACAAATCATTCATGTGTATCACTATCTCACTCATGATTGGTCATTCTAAATCTATATGGAGGAGGAATATTAAAAATCATTCAAAAGGATATTAAAATCCAAATCATTTAAACAAAATGTAATGATATCAAAAGGCAAAACTATTCTTAAAATTCTAATCACACTAAAATATGTGATTTAAAACACATCTCCTTATTTTAGTTGAAGCTCAAAATCCATAGTTGGCCTCACAGCAGAGCCAAGGTCTTTTGGGGTGTAGTAGGCCACTAAATTAGAAGAGGAGAATAAACAAATATTTTAGTGCTACCTAATTTCTCATGTAACTACCCAATATTTGTAGTAGACTAATGGTTCTATAAGGGGTCCTAAAGAATGGGGAACACATCATGGGAAGGTAGGTCCATTTTTATTTTTCTTATACCAATATACCTTCATGAGTTGATCTTAGTATCAAACTAATTTGCCTACAAAGATTTATATCTATAGTGAATAGGTTTCCTTTGTACATAGACAACCACTAGTCACTTATTGTCTTTTCATGTCCTTAGTATTCCTCTTGCCTCATAAGGTCTTCTCATAATATTCCTAAGTCTTGATTTTTACATTCCCTTTTTCACTCCTTATATCCCTTATATTTCCTCTTGAGAAATATTTTCTTGTCTACTGATCACTCCCCTTGTGATTTCATTTGTGAGTTGCTTTGTAAGACCATGGATAGGACCTGACCATCCTCACAAATTATCATCTTTTCCTTCCTATTACCCACATCCTTGATTACCTAATTTTTCTTGTTTATTCCACACTAGTGGTGTTCTCTTTGTCAAGTTGCAGTGTAAGACCATGGATAGGACACAAACTTCCTCACAAAAGTTTCCAATACCCAAGTCGCTATCTAAATTTCATGTGTCAAATTTGAGATAAGATTCGATCAATTATGAAGTTACACATAATTTTACATGCTTCCAATATTGATTTAGTATGTTTTATGCTTACTTTATTATTATTTTGCCTTTTTATCTTCTTATTTTCTAAGTGCGTGTAAGATTTCAACCTTTTCTTAAATTTATCATACTTCCCATCTTGAATTAGTATGATTAATTTAAGACTAATCTTTTGAATTTTTTTTTCTTTCATACTTCCCAAAATGATTTAGTATGATTGATTTATTTAATTAATTTGTTTTTATTACCATTTGTGCCCTTTTACATATCTTCCATTTTATTACTTTGTTTGTCATACATCCCAACATGATATTAGTATAATTTTAATTATTTTAATTTAGTGTAAAAATCTTTCACATTGGTTTAAAAAAAAAATCCTTTTTACCATCTTGTTTTTCCATTTCTTGGTTCTTTATATTTAGTCATTTCTTGTTATTACACATTTTGAAATAATGCATAGTACATTTTCTTGATTGATAATATTTTCCAAGTCCTTTTTGCCTATTTATTTTTAACCATGCATGTGTATATCATAATACTAGAAAAGAAACCATGTCTCATATATTTCCTATAGCAAATACAATAAATTTAAATACATGTGCTAGAAATAAATATATCCTAAGCATCCACAACCTGAACCATAATAAACAAGTAGAATAACCACTAATGACAACATACACATCCAACAAAAATATGACAAAATGATATATATATATATATATATATATATCATGAATATTATATAAAAAATACAATCATATACAATGCCCTAGCTCTATAGCTAGGTCCCATCCTATCTATCTCATGGACTATCCACGTTCCCTACTAAGGCTTTAGTCTAAATCCACTAAATGGTATATTGTAAGGAGGCCAACTGATATCTCAATCCCTTTACTTGCCCCTTTAAGTGTGTTTCCCACATCTATGACTCCATTAGTTGGGTCTAGATCTCTATCATCTGCACTATTGTATTTAGATACATATCTCACTCATCTACTAAGGCCTACCATGCTTGTAGTTCCCTTTCACCCATCACTATTAGTGGATGTATCCTTTCTCTAAGCCCATATCTAACTTACTACCTCTCTAGCTAATCTGAACTAGCTCACCTAAGTTGGGGTAGATGGTACACTCATATCCTCCAATGTTGTGGGGTCATATGGCTATGGAGTCTCATCTAAGATGTCATGGAGTGCTCCCCTCACTAGGGACCCCCATCTCTCCTCATCCTCACCTACACCCACAACATCACACAAGATGGCTATTAGATCACTGTTATATCTCAAAATATGTATCTATCTATATAAACAAAATATAAGCAATAATTTAACTATCTCTTTTTACCTATTTGTGTCTTAACTACTATGGTCTCACCATTTACATGACTGCCTAACATAGTCTCCCTATCTGTGAAGCCTCCTAACACCTCCTATATAGGCCACCTCCTCAACTCAATTTTGGCTATCATGACTTGTGTTAGTCTCAACCTATATTTGAATGGTCTATTTATCATCTCCTATGACTCACATATGGGGTCATCTAGGATGGTAATATTCTTCACTCTCTCCTCTATTTTCTCTATTAACATCATGTCCTCAATGGCCACTACTCATCTCATTATGGAGTTGGTATTATTATATCTGGTATCTTTGCCTCCACATCCCTATCTTCTTATTTAGCTCCTTATCATGATTGAAGAGTCTATGGTTGATCTTGATGTGGCCTCAGTGTTAGCCTCACTACTATTTGCCCTAATCCTCTCCTCCCTCATGGCTCCCTCACATGTTGATCCCACTACTAAGCATCATTATTAGTGTTGTTAGATGAGGCAGCCCCATCTACCCTAGCACCCATGCCATTATATGTGGCTCTTTCCACCAAAAATAATGTCTAACTACCTCTATCCTCTATATCACTAGTGAAAATATGTCCTAGTATGCCCATATAACTATTATGTTCTTGTATGGATACCACATGATGTCTACACATCTCACTAACTATAACACTAGCACATAGGGCATCACCCATGGTACATGATCCTCCTTCCACCTCCATACCTAAGCTGACCTGTTATTGATTGCATGGGGTAACTTAGCAAGTTGGTACATAAGAAACCTCTCATATATCCAAGCTATCAACAATATGATCAATCCCATAATCCTCTACCATTTTAATATCATATTTTACATATCATATACTAGTTGGACCTAGATGATAGATCTTAGGTCATATAGAACTCACTCCTCCAAGATCATCCTACTCAAGGCTACTAGGAATAGTGGTACCTTATCATCTGACTTGTGACATAGTACCCATTGTGTCATAAGGCCTATCATAACCTTCTAAATATAGAGAATCTATGATGTATAGACATCAAACATATTAACTTTCCTACTTGGTAATATCATCTCTAAGCCTATAACCCACATGGCTAAGGCTCTCCTCTCTTTTAGACTATCTAGATCCCTAAGGTCACATGCGATCCTACTATAGGTATCCCTAAGATGGCATATACATCATATATAATTATATCCACCTCTACTATATCCCCATTTACTTCCCATATGAAGGTGTTAGTTAATCATTCCCAAAAACCAAGGAACATGAATAACAAGTCAACACTAAGGGGGATCTGACACATCTCTACTATCCTACCTAAGCCTATGGATCCTAGTCTAGCCCTATTTCCATTTTAAAACCTATTTAATAAGTCTCATAACCATGCTACATCCATAAGTCTCCAAAATATCTATCATCCTTGCACCTAAGAAATAATAAAGGATGTATCAGTTCCTCCATGTAATGTATATTCTTTATACATTCTTTTTACATTTTTAAAGCAAAAACAAATCTAAATTACTTTATTTTATTCATTTTAGCTTAGTTTTAGCCTTCTCAGTCCTTTTAGACCTTACTTAGTCATTTTGGGCCATTCTATCCTTCTTTCAACCTTTTGCACACTTTTCTATATCATTTTAGCTCTTTGATCAAACTAGTTAGACCAAAATTTTCCTATCTTTTCATTGTTTGATTCAAAATCTAAGTCAACCCCCTTTTCTTCCCCTCCCTAGTGTTGATTTTCCATTCTAGACCTTTCAAACCACCTGGTAACTAGGAACTAGGCCTTCAGCTTGTAGAATGAGAAAGGTGGACCCATACCTACTAGGTCAACACTATGGATTTTGCTCAATTTTTAGCCTATTGGGTTGACTAGGTCAACCCAGTGTTTTTTCCTATTAACCCCTTGCATTTTTTAAAAAAAGTGTAATTTTCTTACTTTTTTCCTAAACCCTCCAAACCCATTTCCCATCTTCCTATTTTCTACCTCTAAAGTCTAATTTTATTCCATTTTGATATCTAGAATTACTTAAAATTAAAAATGATTGAAAATTTACTTAAGATAAGTTTCAAAAACTAGTTTGAGATTCTTAGTTGCATACCTGTAGTGCATTGTTACTACCTCTGGAGCCTCTCCTTGTCTAGCATGTTGTCTCCTCACCATCCTAGATTGGTTTCTCTCTAGATCTCTCTTTTCTCTCCTTCACAAGTCAAAATAATAAATGACTTGTCTTTTCCCCTATTTTAAAATACTTTTCAAAATACAAATCTTTCAATTATTATCCTACAAATTCCTTATTTTGCTTATATCTTTGTTTCTACTCATCCACTTTGCAAACCATAAAATAAATTAGATTAATGATGATGTAGAGATTATTTTCCATTACCATATGCCTATTTTCCAAAAATTTATATTTTTGGCTATTTTTTGCACTAACTTATACAGGTTCATCTAATGTTCTCTACATTAGACACCTTCACATTTCTTACAGTCTACTTCTTTATCCATGATACTAAGGTAAGTTAAAAGTATGTGTTTCTCAATTCAATCCTTTCATTTATCTTATTTTCTACTTAATGCACTTTACTTAGCATCAACATTATGTGTTGTCATGTTTTATCTCAAAGCACCATCCTATGTTGCAATTATGTGACACGTGATGAGCTTTGAGTGGGGTATATGTATATACATAATACTTTAAAATTTTTATTAATTATTGATACTTTTTTATCTTTCAAGAACCTATCAAGTCTCAATATCTTTGAGTACATGCCTTAAGGGGTACACTTGGAAAGGGGTGGGCAGACCATCGATGTTTCATAAGATTGTTGTCCCTTTTGCCACTTTCCATCTACACACTTGTATCCTAAAACCATTTACCCTGAGATTATTCTTCTCAGTCCTACCTAGTCTAGTATTTTCCTCTTTCCATTTCTCTTTTTATTACCTTAATACCCTTTTGTATAGTTGATTGTACTAGGTCAACTAGGTTAACCCAATACAACTTATGGGTATTCTTTACTTTCTTATCTTATAAGACCTTTGGCTGACCCAACTCAGACCTAGTAATTTGTCCTTAAAAACACACTGGGTTGACTGGGTCAACCCTGTACAACTGACATTCCTAGGAGGATTAATGGAAATATCCACCTATATATACAATTTAATTTCCCACCATTTCACAAGATAAGAATTATTAGTGAAGAAGTGTGAGAAAACTTTTGCTTGTTGACCATTATACTTGATGATTAAAGCTTATAGTTCCATACTTTCTTTGGAGATATATATCTTATCTTGTGGAGAATTTTTTTGGATTCTTAGATAGCTTGTGTAGCCTAGAACTAATTTATCTTGGTTATCCTTACATACCATAATAATCTCTTGCAAAGCACCTTGGCCAAGGGAGAGATTGAGGCTCAATGGGTTCATCTTTAAAGTTAAGTATTCCTAACTTTATTTTTCCTTTGCAAGAGTAGATAGATAATGAATTTGTATTCTTCTCCCATGTATTAAGATTTTGTATGTATTGACATGTGTATATGTCTTCTAATACATGTTTAGTTTATTTATTTGTTTTATTATTTCTAACCCCCACTTTGTGCCACAAGATTTGGTGTGAACTAGATTACATTTTACTTTCTAGTTATTATAATAAGTGAATGTTTTAGACCTTAGGACTCCATTAGTATTTTTGTGTGATTGTGTTAGACTATAGGCTTTATAACCCTTCCTAGAATTATATGTTGTGACAAGTTATCCCCTAATCAAGTATAATAGATCCCCATATTGGTCACGTTCCTTATTAACAAGTGTACCCCCAATTGGAAGTGTAGGTATGCTTTATCTTCTCTAAGATAGGATTGATAAATATGAAAAGGTTCATTTTTAATTGCATATAGCTTCTAATATTATACATATTAGCTACACATTATGCATTAGGAGATATATGATCACATAGAGCACACACTATACTAATTTATATACACATTAGTTGATATAAGAAAAATTACAATACAATGTAAAAATTATGTTTAATGCTTCTCTTTTTAACACATAAATTATGAAATTATATGAGTAATAGTGAGACATAGGTTATAAAAAAGGTGGACCCACTTAATTTTCTCATGTCCAAGTCATAATTATTAGGATTCATTACTAAAAGGGTAATGTTACTCATGGAATTCAACTTTAAATTCATATCTTATAAATATATAAAAGGAAAAATTATTGTAGATCATCTAGAAACAACTTTGTGATTGGATACATCACTAATAAATGATGATTTTTGTGATGACTTCACTACATATCATATTGATAGTGATACATGTAACATGTAATTTGATGGCTCAATTGGTTCAGTAGTAGGGATAATATTCATTACTCCTTAAATTTATCCATTGCCATTCACCTTTCCCTTGGGATTTTCATGTACGAATAATATAATAGAACATGAGGATTTACTACTAGGTTTATGTATTACAATTACACTACATATCAAATATCCAAAAATATATGGAGATTCTCAATTATTGGTTAATTAGGTTATAGATATTTATTAGAATAAATAAGAAAATTTAATTCCATATAAATAAATTGCACAATGATTAATGATTTATTTTGACATATTTTAATCGAAAGCATACCCCACAAAGATAATAAGAATGCATATGTAATGACCAATTTTACTTCCATCATTCCTATTGACATTAGTGATGAGCATGTGATTTTTAATATTCATAAACTAATACACCTACCACTCACCAAAATAAATTTAGACATTTTGTAAATCTTGAAAATTACTTGCAACACAATAATTTTAGAATGGTATAGTATTATATATAATCTATTACATCATGTTACTATCCCATAAAATTCTACACACAATGATAAACACAAATTATAATGTGAATCATGTTATGTTCTAATTGAAATAAATTTATTTAAAATATCATTTGAAGATAAATTTATTTGATTTTTAAACCAAGAATAATCTTAAATCACCTTGCTTGAATTACATGACAGTGAATGTGGAAGTCACTTTAGCAATGCCCTATAAATAATTATGATAGGGATATCATTGGCCTACAATATAATATGAATGCCATGAATATGCAAAATTATGTTCAAATTTCTAGAAGCTTAGCATTATAAATCATGATCCATCACACAAATTACATCACATTGTCTTACCTTGGACATTTTCTCTCTAGTGATTCGACCTAATTGGAGAGATAAATACATAATCATCAGATGGACATAAGTTCATAATTACAAAAAAATATATATTTTATAAAATGGGTTGAGGAATTAAATTTATAGTATAACATAATATAGGATAAGTTTCATTTATTAATGACACATATTATTTTTTGGTTTGGATTAACATTAACCATTGTAACAAATAATGGCTCATCCTTTAAAAATAAAATAGGCAAGTGATTCTACACTAAATTAAAGATTCATCACACTTTATCTAATCCATATTACCTACAAGTAAATGGAAAATCAAAAGTGATAAATAATACAATAATCAAAAATATTAATCAAAGTTATTACTAAACATGGCAAATATTGGACATATCAGACAAGCATGTACACACCCACAAAAACTACACCATACTCACTTGTTTACGAAATATAAGTGGTACTACCTCTATAATTAGAAATTAATTACTTTAGGGTCTATTTAAAAATAATCATTAAAGATAATGAATATCAAGAAAAATAGTTACATGAATTAGAAATGCTCAATGACAAGCATATTCAAGCCAATTAACATCTCAAAGTCTAACAAGATTGCATCAAAGGAGCATATGAAAATAAAAATCATAATCATGAATTTAATATTGGTAATTTAGTAGTAAAATAAAATATGAATAATACTAATGTAGATAAATAAACCAAAGGTAAATTCAAATCCAAATGGTTAGGTCTATTTAGTGTTATTGAAAAGGTGTGCATACAAGCTTACTATTTGGATACAATTGAAGGGAAACCTATGAAGAACCCTATGAAAATTATGTATTTATGTTGATATTATAAATAAATTTATTTATTTCTAAAAATTATAAAAAATAAATAAAATCAAAGATTACAAATACAAAAACATTTAAAATATTTTTAAAAAGTAAAAAAATGGGAACTTGACATGATACACTAGTTCATTTCTTTGCATATGTTATTTATCATGTATGTTAGTAGATATTGTTGGGTGAATATTGTTTTACCAATAGAATGGTAACAAAATATTACTTTCAACCATGGTGTGATGAGATAGAATTTCTCCTCAAGGAAAGGGGAGGCTCCCTTCTTATAGCTAACTAAAAAAAGTAATTATTTACACTAATTTTATCAAAGTGGGTGTTATCATATCATCCAATAATCTTTTTTTACAAAATTGATGTTCACTTTCAAACTTATACTGTGAGTCTTTTTTTTACTTACAATTTAATATGAAAACATAAAATTACTTGATGGAGCAATAATGACTGATATTCATATTAGTTAGACAAAAGAATAACTAGGATAATACCAACAATGTAACATGAATGAATGGAACAAAGTGCAGCCCAAAGTCTTCACCTTACTTCCAAAAAAGATTAAATCACCAAGGAAAAATAAATTGTGGCCCAAAGTCTCCATAGTAAGTCACTTTCAATGATAAACACAAACCCATTAAATAAAATGTAGCTCAAAGACTCCAAAATCAACTTCCTAACACCTTCTATTTTATATAAATTTCACACCACAATTCAATCAAAATCATAACAAAAAGTAATGGAAAATATGTAAGAAAATTACCAGCACATCACAAGTTTTTTCCAACATAAATATTGAAATATCACTTGATTTTATTATATTGAATGGAATTCAATAATTATAATATGAGCACAAAGTTTCAAAAATTGCTTCTCAATTTTAGCAACATTTATCTTTTATATCCCTGGTGATCATGCATTTACATAAGAGAGTCCTCTTATTTATAGAGAGGATATATGAATAAAAATAGGAAAGACATAAATTATTTGACTTATTCTTTTATAGAGTCAAATTTTACTTAGTATTGTGTACTTTTCCTACATGCAAATTACACCAAATACAATTACATAAAGACAACTATGAAAATAAATTAAGCGTCCTTAGACATGGGAATTTTTTCTTTTTTTTTTCTTCTTGATATGATTTTTATCTCTTTAGGGTGGATTAAAACTCATTATTGTCTAGCCCTGATGTATTTTTGGAGATGGAAAGGACCCTTGTGATGGAATCTGCTAGATCAACTAACACATCTTTTCTTTTATCCAAAATTCTTTGTAATTTATCCATTATGACTTGGAACTCAACCAGTTTGTCAATGGAGTCCAATGTGAATGTTCTTATCTCAATTTTTGTTTGAATCAAGGAAGTGAAATCTTGAACTACCATTTCATTAGGAAGAATTTCTTGAGAGTCATCTTTAATTTGGCAAGGAAATTCTCCAATATTATCTGTAAGGTATAGCTCTTTATCAGTGCACATATCTTCATCTTCTTCAATATCCTTAATTAAATTATTTATAACTTCTTTCTTATTCATCATTGCCTCTCTATATTCTATAAACATTATCCTACTTGAAATAACCTTTTGTTTGACCAAGACTTCCAACTTGAACTAATGTAACTGAGTCTATGTATGAATATCTTTCTTTATTAACTATAAGTCTTGAGTGAGTGTCTCAAGTGTTTGTTTTATTTCCATTTTTACTTCACTCAAATTATTCAAAATATTAATGGTAGAATGTAATTGTTTATCACATTATGTTAAAAATCTTTCAATCCATGCACTAACTACCTAACCTTGAGATCTAATCTTTTCTTCCTGTTAAATTGATTTTTATGTGGTTTCATTCTCAACAGGCTCTAATAACTTAGATGATTGTATGATCTTTAGTATAAATAAAGTCAATTATTCTTCTTGTGCTTTGAGTTAATCCTTGATTATCTTGTCCTTATCATATCTCTTGAGCAAGGACATCATTATTACCTACAAATGTTCCTTTGTACTTTCATGTGCTTGCTTACCAAGATAAATCCATTCAATTTCATATTCAGATGCTTAGATATATTCAATGTTTCTATCTTTTGGAGGCACAACAACCTCATCATACTTGTGACTAAAATAAACATTACTCTTGATATGGTTTTCACCTTTTTTTTGTTATTTTTGGTTTTACTGGCATAAGTTGACCAAAATCAAAATTATTGGGTGATACAACTCGATTTTTACTCTTAGGTGTTTGTGACATTATCCATGGAGGAAAAGGAGATGGATCTCCTTGAGTGAAGGATGTCAAGGACTGTGATGTTTGGGGAAGACCAATATTTTATGAGGTGGGTGGAATGGAAGGTGGGATAGAAGTATCCAGAAATGGAATGGATACTAATGGATTGATGGTGATAATAGATGGTTTTGGAGTTGATATGGTGGAAATTTTTATTCTAATTGGCAAATTTGATATGAGAGTGGATGGTACTTGAGTTACCAATTTGGAAGATGATGTTGACATGAACTTATCCATGTATTTTTGGGTAAAATATATATTGGTAGGTGATCCCAATGAATTTTAAGGGCTAGGTAAGTTGGAAAGGGAGTCAAAAACTTGATCTAATGTGCCTTGAGAAGGAACTTGAAAAACTGTGGCACTAGTAGGTGAAGGGGGAGAAGAAAGAATAGTCTAGGGATGCACCTTATAAAGAACTAGTGTAGTAGGAGTGATAGGGGGAAGAGTAGAAGATGTTACCTATGAAATTGATACTTATGAAGTCTCAACTTGAGAAGTCACTGATTATGTTGGTTCTTCACTTGTAACAGGATTTTCATCCTCTACTTGAACATTTTTCTTTACATCAACATCTTTTACGTTTATTTTGCATTTACTTTTGAAAACAAATTTCAAATTATGTATAGAGGTGGAGGCATACTCCTTATTATTCATCCTCAACTCCTCCTACTTTCTAGTAGTGTCTTCATCATACTCTTCCTTAGATCCAATTTTGAATTGGTTCAAATTAATACATTTTCCTTCCAACCAAGCATTAGTCTTTGAAAGAACAAGTTAGAATCTATCTTTAATAGAAGTGGATTCCTTTATAGACCATTGAATTAGAGGAAGAGGAGTGGAATCACTCTGATTACCCTCATATTATGGGTCCAATGAATTCTCATCATCTGTCAATTCTTTTAGAATATTAAATAGTTTCAAATTTATAATTTGATCTATAGTGAGATGGTTGTACTCTAGCTTTCTCACATCTTCCTCTATTATGCACTCTACTCGAATGTCCTCTATCTTGTGCACATGAAATTAGTTCCCTTTCAACTTTTATTTCATATTATTGTAATCAAAATCTTCCTTGATCTTGAATTTATTTAGGGTGATCCACTACAATTCAATTCCCATTATCTTGGCTTTTGGAGTGATAGTGACTATGTATTGACCAATGATAATTAGAAACTTGAAACTAGGTCTATGAGCATGTAATTTATTCTTGTGAATGCTCATAATTTATCAACACATTCCATTAAAATCAACTTATCACTTGGGTATTTGGGCAACATATAAGGCTATTCATTGAATCCTCGTACACTAATGTAGGTGTAGGTTAGGAATTACAAGAATATGCAGCCAACCTTGTTAAATTGTGTCCGCACTGCATATGAAACTCTCTTATTCTCAAGTTATTTATCAAAAATATAAATGAACTTATAAAATAATGCATCATTAACTCCTTTTTAGTGTTTTAAGCTCTCCTTAAAAGTCAACTATGGATAGTATTTACATACAGGAACCTTCTTCCTATCACCAACATTGGTTAATCCTATAAAGGATTTCATGCTATCTACGGCATAAATCAAATAAAAATTCATGAATAATTTTAGGGAGGATGTCACCTCAGAGAGAAGATGAAATATGGCATCACTAATATTTTACCCCCAAAATATCCTTTGTTTACTGCTCTTGATGATCCAAATGTAGTGATACATCCATTCTTGGAATATGTTTGATATGGGCAATCCATTTACTCTTCTCAAGAGTGTGATTATGTCTCCTAATTCCTATAGGAACTCACTATAGTAAATTTTTTTGAGCCACTTAGAAATGGAGTGTTAAGGGGTCCTGAGCCATTTGGAGTTGATGTGCCTCTTGCACTTATCAAAATTCTGGTCATAGTTCTCTTAGGTTGATTTCATAGTTATATCTGAATATTCTTTAATATTAGAGAGATGTAATATTTTATCAAAATACTCTTCATTAATGTGGATGAACACCTTATTCTCTGCATCCTTGACTGACCTAGTCTGCATATCAAAATGTGTGGTAATCATCAAGATGAACTCTAAATTTTGTGCTGATATGGGAAATGTAGTTTCCAAATGAATTTCACTATTTAGGACTACCTATATGTGGGGTAAAATAGGGTCTCTACATATCCTTTGTAATAATTCATCCATTTCAACATGGTAAATCTTTGTGTCTCTAATATGATCCACATTGGATTTAACTATGAATGATAGAAACACGCCTTGAAACTTGTACTTCATGGCTTTTTTGGGAGGAGAATCTTCTAACATTCATCAAGTAACTATAAGAGAGAATTTAATTTCTCTATATTTAGCATTTTTAATCTACCTTGGAGAAATACAAGAGCAATAAAATTTTACACTTGTGCATGGGGTAGGAGTAAAGTTGTGTATTTTGGAGAATTTTCTCCAAATTGCATGAGGTGTTAAATGCTTTAGGTGCAATTCAGAGAAAATTATCCAAATTGCATGAGACTTAGATGAATCTAGGTGTAGTTTAGAGAAAATTCTCTAACCTTCAATATTTTTGATTGGGTAAGGCTTTATGTTAGTGTAGTTTAGATAAAAATCTCCAACATACACTAATGTTTTGAGGTAAGGGTATACTTCAGAGAATTTTCTCTGAAATGCACTAATTGGGAAGTCATGTGGAAGATAGGTGAGAAAAAGGGATGCACCTTAGAGAATTTTATCTGATGTGAACCTAGACTCATAAATGGATGAATTACACATCAAATGAAATTCTATGGGGTTCACTCATGGGGAGATGGTTTGGTTAGTGTGCCATGCAGAGGAAAAAACTCCAAGGAACATGTAAGATCAAGGTTTTGAGGGTTCAAATGATGTATAGTATGAAGGGAGAAGGCATGGTTATAAAAATACATTATATTCACAAGGTTTGGAAAACATGACATGGGGGATAGGGTATAATACAAAATCATGAGGTTTTTGGTAAAAACAATGCATGGTATTGAATAAATAAAAACCCTAAGATGAAGAAAACAAAACAAAAAAAAACTTTGCAGGAAAGAAGTAAAACAAACTCACCTAAAAGTTGAAAGAGAAGGAAGAAACTATGATAAATCCAAGGTGATTAGGCATGCAAATGGTGAATCAGGATGCAAATGAGCACATGAATGGTAGAGAGAGAATGTATAAGATCTCAAAAATGGAGAGGAGAAAAGTAAAAACAAATGGTTAAAAATAAAATTACATGGGTTAATATATAATATGGTAGTAATTAATGACATTAATTACCACCTGATGGTGGGCCCCCTACAAGGGAAAAAAATTCTCTGACCTTGCATGTGTAGTATTGGAAGATTTATCTACTCTTACACCTTGGGGTGTAGTATGGAGAAAATTCTCTAGATTACACAATTTTGAACTTGGTGTAGTCTAGAGAATTTTATCTAAATTACACAAGATAAAAAAACTCCCTCAAAAGATTAAATTTTTGAGGAAAGAAAAATGAAATAAGGTAGTGATTGGCATCATTTTATATTCTTATATCTCATGGGATATGAAATAAACAAGTTTCTTAGGGGTTATCCCATGAATTGAGCCTGCTAAACTATAGGATAATAACTAGCTCTGATTGGGGAATTTATTTTAGGAATTCTTTGATATGCTTGAATGAAAGAGAATACTAGAATTCTATGTGCCTTTTTCCATTAGGCCACAGAGTTTGATGATAGACTATATAAAATACAAAACAAAAAATAATATACAGATATTTAAAAAATGTACAAACTTATCTAGAACCTCACTATGTGAAAAGCTTCAGATATCTATTATAAGGTAGTAGTAATGGTGTTCCATGCTAGTATGCCAAAAAGAATATATGTTCTCCATTAATCTAATAAATGAGAAAAGGGCCCCTACATAAGGAATTAAATTTTACATGAATTCTTTTTGGCTCTCTTATTTTCTCACAAAAAATAAATAGATCCTTGACTTAGAAATCTCATGCCTTAGCTATCTTGTCAAAAAGATTCTTGACTTGACTTTGATGTTTAGTAATATGATCCACCACCTTTGTACATTGCTCCTTTAATTCAAAAATGAACATAATATGCTTGTCTATGGAACTGTCAAATGTTTCATCCTCAATTGCCTTAGCTAGTGTAAGAGTAAGAAACTCTAATGTGATGGGTATTTATACATTCAATCCATACATAAGTTGAAAAGGAGACATAAAAATCACTCACTTGAGAGTGATGAAATTATCCCACAATGCATCATGTAATGCATTGTGCTAGGATCTCTGATTTTCCTCTACCAACTTCTTGATAATAGTAACCAAGTTCTTATTACTCAACTCAGCCTGACCATTTCCTTAAGGGAAGTAGTTTGAGGTATGAGACAAAATGATCCCATATTCAAAATAGAACTCAATCATCTCTTGGGATGTGATTTTTTTTTTTTTTTAACTATTTTATTAAGTACTATGAACCTTTTGATGATATTTTCTTTAAGGAAGTTGTAAATAACCTCTAAAGTGGTATGTTTGGTTGGAATGGTCTCCACCCATTTGGTAAAGCAATTAGTAGACATGAGAACATAACTATGACCCACACTTGATAATGGGTTCACCATGCCAATGAATTCAATACCCAATTATTGAAAATGTTATTCAATGACTATTAGCTTGAGGGGTAAGGCTATCAATTTGGATTTCCACACAAATTGTTGGCACTTCTCATATTTATGCACCCAGGCATATGCATCTTAAAAAAGTGTTGGCTATTAGTAACTTTCCCACAAAATATTTTGGGCTATGACCGGAGCTAAAAACGTCCTTCACATGCTAGGTTGTGAAAAGATTCTAATAACTTACCTTGTGTTCTTTATCTACACACCATAGAAAAATTCCATCAATGTTTCCCTTGTACAAACCCTTATCCCAAAAAAAGAAGTTCATAGATTTAAGCTTGATTGTCCTCTTCTCTTTATATGATAAATTCTTTAGGTATTCTCTATATATGAGGAAATGAGTGATGTCAGAGTATCACTCATTTTTTTTGCTTATCAAAAATACTATGAGAAGCTCTTATTTTATGTCTATTTAACTACTAGATAACTTTAATGGTTTATTCTCTACCATGAAATAACACAAACCTTTTCCATGCACAAGATTTGTAAGTTTTATTTCCATATCATACTCTTGGATCTTAGCAATCTGATTACCTCTTTTGCTTCCAAATTCTTACTGAGTCAAAATGGACTTGACTATAGAATCTAGTAACAGTGTGATGGTGTGTGAATTAAGGATGTAATACATGAAATTCTTAATTGCTTTCACCATGGTGTAAGTATATTTCTCCATGGGTGAGTACTTTAGCTCATGAACCTTTAGAGGGAAGCTCATGAAAGCTATAGGAGATTCAATTCCTTCTTCATTTGGCTACACCAAGATTGTGGATAAAATATGCTCAAAAACATAATTATACATGATGAAGTTCTTGGTATATTCAAGGAAAACTAAGATGGGAGAAATAGCAATTTATTCCTTAATATCATGAAATACAGTTCTCCCTTTTGTATTCTAATGGAAAATTGATTTCCCTTTCATCATATCAATAATGTGATGTGTCTTCTTAGAAAAATTAGGTACAAATCTTTATAGGAAATCAACCTTCCCAAATAAGGAATGCACTCCTTTCTTACTTGATGGAAAAGTAATATTTTGAATTGACTTGACCCATTAGGGTCAATCTTGATTCCTTCCTTGGACACAATGTGTCAAAAGAGCTTACCTTCAATAACCCCAAAAATGGATTTCTTGAGATTAAGGGATATCCCATATTGATGGCACCTTTGAATCACTTGCTATAAATGGTCATAATGATCTTGACATTTTTTTGAGAAAATAATTAAATCATCAAGATAGACCATAATGAACTTATCGACCACATCCTGGAAAGTTAGATCCATATCCCTTTGAAAGGTAGCACTAGCACTAATCAACCCAAAAGGCATTATACACTATGAAAAGGTGCCCTAAGGAGTAGTGAAGGTCATATTGTGTTAATCTTCATCATGTACCTCCACTTGATTATATCCTGAGAAGACATCTAGCATAGACAATATCTCTAAACCCATTACTATTTATAGTACTTGATCCATTACCAGTAATGGGTAATATCCTTTAGTGATGATTGGTTTAGATTATCAAATTTAACATAGATGTAGATTTTTTTTCTTTTTTCTCATAGGAACAATCTTATCTATCCACATTGAGTGATGTATAGGAAAGATGATCCTAGCATTCAACATCTTTTAAATTTTAGCAAGGATGGTACCTAAGATTTTAGGATTATACTATCATTGTTTTTGCTTATGAGGTTGAGATCCAAGATTGAGTGGAATATCATGATACACTTCCTTAGGTCAAAAATATTTCAAATCAGCACATGAATATTCTAATACATCAATGTACTGGCATAGAAGTATCACCAAATTCTCTCTTTCATCTAATGAGAAACATTTCCTAATATTTATCATTTTGGGATCATCCTTTGTTCTTATATCAACTTGCTCAATTTTTGCTAATGAATTTGATTCAAACTATTGACATTTGATGAATTGATCATGTTTATCAAAAATCCTCTTTAGATATACCAATCCTTTGGGAAATCTATTCCCTTTTAGTTGAAAAATATCTTCACCAGTTTCCTTATAAACTTCAAAGATTGATTCTTGAGGAGTGGAATTACTCCCCTCAAAATATAGCTCATTGAAATTTTTTGCCTTCTCTAAGAAGGTGATGACTTACTCATCATTGTTGAAAACTTACCAATGATTGACATTATCAGGAGCACTGGGTTAGAAAACCAACTCAATGGTATACTTATTTCCTTGGAAATCCTAGTGAGGAATCAAGAGAGTGGCTAAAATAACCAATGAATCTACCCTATCATTATATTCTCCTAGAACCACCGATACATTAAAAGCATCAAAATCTTCCATGTAATCCCAAACTCGATTGAAATAATGCCTTAGCCTTTCATTCTTTATTTGATACAAATTCTTGACTTGAAAATTGACCAACTCAACATCACCTTGAGCATGGAGATTTTTAATTTCTTTCTTTTGAGAAATATCCATTCCTAACAGCAAGGCTTCATATTCAACAATATTTTTAGTGTTATCAAACTACAACTTGAAATAAAAAGGGAAAATATTTCCTTTCAGGGATATGAGGACTATCGCAAATCCAAACCTAGTTGAAGAACAACTACCATCAAATTTTAAAGTCCAAACATCATTTGAACATTCTAATTTGATAGTCTCAAAATCCAAAACCTCTTCATCTAAATAAATTGGTTCATATATTTCTTGAACTTCATCTGATGATACTGGATCTTCACCTATGGTCAATAAATATGTACCCATTCTAGAGGTTTCAAACAAAATCTAAGCTTTTAGATCCTTAATCTTTATCACAATATACTTTGCTTGCTTTTTTGGATGAAGTTTCTACATAACACCTTTGACACGTATCCTTACCTTAGACCAATCCATGCTGATTTCACCACCAATATCCTTGTAAAATATATTCTCCAACAAAAATCCATATGAAGTGGGAACATTGGCTAAAAGAACCATCATCTTTATCTTTTTATCTAGAAAATTGGTAAATTCAAATTACGCATCTTTTATTTGGCCGATGAGGGGTACTTGCTTAGTTTTCATTAAAAAGCAATGGCTAAAAGTTTTTGTCAAAGTTAACCCTAAGGTAGTAGCTACTTTGGTTGGCATCACATTTTTGAAGGTACCTAAATCAACGATGCAATTACTGAGCTTGTAACCATTGACAAATAAGGAAATATAGAAAGGCTCCATTTTCTAAGAGGCGGATGCAAGAGTTACAACTAGGTTTATTTTTCTTTGGCTTTGGCTTAGGATTAATAGGTGAAATTTTGGGTGAGACCTAATCAGAATTGACCCCCTTGATTTTTACAAACTTAGCCAATTTCTCAAATTGGTTGAGGTTGGATTGGAGGTATTCATCTTTGGACATTTGATTTTTTGTCTTCTTAGCATGGTCTATGATATCAAAAGATGGGTAAAGGGTAGTTGAGGAAGATGGGGTATTTTCATTTTTAGGTTTTGGGTTTTGGGCACTAGATCTAGATGTAAAAGGATAAGAAGTATAATGGTGAGGTCTACTTATTTATCCATCACTATGTCTTTTGGTTGAACTATTAAATGCATTCCTCTTTTGGAAATCATAACCTCTTTACATGGTTCATCTTTGGACTTAGTTTTATCAACATTTTGTTTTTCATTTGGCTAACTTTGAGAATGGGTGAAGATGGCATAAGACTCACCATGTGTATATTCATCTTGCTCAAATTCTTCAAATTTTAGAAACTTGATATCAGAGTTGATAGCTTCTCCTTCTTCATCTCCTATGAAGGGATTATCATAATATTTTGTAACATATTCTAGTTTTGGAACATCATCATTTTCAAGTTCCAACCAATTAACTACTACATTATCTGGTGGTGCCTCTAGTGCAAGCCTTGTTTGTGGTAGAGGAAGCTTATTTTGATTTTGGTTTCTTATAGCATTGTTGGAATAATGAGAAGCATTTAGGTATTTTATTTTTAGAGTATCATTATATGAATAAAAGTACATACCTTGGGACATTTGCTTCTTGAGTGTTAGCAATTTATTTGCCAGTTACTACACCATAGGATTAGTGGTGCTAGTAGAACATGAATTTGAAGAGGGCTAATTTCTAGGATCAATTAAATTATTTTTCATTTTCCCCACTAAGATAAAATCATCTTCTAATTTAGTGTCCAATCTCTGAGTAGAATCAAGATCAACTAGGGCCACTCTTCACAAAATAAAACTAAACTCTAGAAATTGAGAATTGATGAAAAAGTATTTCAAGTTCTTAGGCATAGGTTGAAAAACCACTAGAATCATATTCCTCAACTTATTAAAATTGGCCATGAACTCACACATGGGCTCATGTGTATTTTTATTCATTTGTGTAGGTTGATCCAAAAAAGCATGAACATATTTTGTCAGCTTAAACCTTGCCTCAAACTTAGCCTTCAGTATTTCCCAACTTGTGATGCTTCATGTTACAAGATGGTAAAACCAATCAACATAAACACTTTGGAGCATTTATATGAACAATTTTATAGAAATATCTTCATTTTCCACTCCAACAACTCTACATAGAATATATAACGTGGCAATATGTTCATCTAGATGTTGCTTTCCATCACCATAGAACTTAGGGAAATTATTTTGTGAACCATGAGGTAATTCATGAAATGGTGGTGTCAAGTTTAATAGACCAAAAGTAGTTCCCCATAGACCTTGAAAATACATTATTTATGGGTTATATGGAGGTATAACAAATATCTACAAATTCAAAATAAGCAATAACCTAGGAATGTTGAAAGCTTTCCCTGGTATAGGATATCTTATATTGGTATGAGGAAAACTTATTATACATTAAAGAGGTGACCATGTACATGTCGATAAAAGATCAAAGATATTTTCTTACAATAACTCAAATGTTGGGTCAATGTGTCTCATTGATCTACTACCATGATTATAGCTTTGTTTTACTAGATCATGAAAGTATCCAGAAAAGGAAAGAGATTATCAATAATAAAATAATAATAAATAATAAGGTGCTGGCCCTATTTCAATAGAATGAGTGTAGCTCTCAGTTGTGTGTTCATATCCACAATAGAGTCACCAAAAACTATTGGGTAAATATTTTTTACTGATAGAAAGGTAAAAAAATGGTACTTTCAACCACAATGTGATGAGATAAAATCTTTCCTCAATTAAATGGGAGGATCCCTTATTATAGCTAACTAAAAAAACAAGTAAATATTTACACTTATTTACACTAATTTTATCAAAGTGGGTGTTATCATATCATCCAATTCTCTTTTTTCAAAATTGATGTTCATTTGAAAACTTATACTATAAGTCTTTTTGTTCCTTACAATGTAACATGAAAACATAAAATTACTTGATGGAGCAATAATGACCAATATTCAAATTAGTTAGACAAAATAATAACTAGGATAATACCAATAATGTAATGTGAATGGATGGAACAAAGTACAACCCAAAGTATTCTCCTTACTTCCAACAAATTTTAAATCACCAACGAAAAATTAATTACAGCCTAAAGTCTCCACAATAAGTCACTTTCAATGATGAACACAAACCCAGTAACTAAAATGTAGCTCAAAGAATCCAAAATCAACTTCTTGGCACCTTACATTTTATATAAATTTCACCACACAATTCAATAAAAATCAAAATAAAATGTAATGGAAAATATGTAAGAACATTACCAATAAATCACAAATTTGTTCCAATACAAAGATTGAAAGATCACTTGGTTTTCTTATATTTAATGGAATTCAAGATTTACAATATGAACACAAAGTTTCAAAAATTAATTCTCAATTTCAATAGCATTTATCTTCTATAGCCTTGGTGATCATGCATTTACAAAATAACATCCTCTTATTTATAGAGATGAGTTATGAATAAAAATAGGAAATACATAAGTAATTTGACTTATTCTTTGACAGAGTCCAATTTGACTTAGGATGCTGTATTTTTCCTACATTCAAATTACACCAAACAAAATTACATAAAGACAACTATGAAAATAAACTAAGTGTCCTTAGACACATGAATTTCTTCTTTTTTGTTCTTCTCCAGATATGCTTTGTATCTCTTTAGGGTGGTTTGGAACTCATTGTTGTCTAGCCTCAATGTATTTTTGGAGATGGCAAGGACCCTTGTGATGAAGTCTACTAGATCAAATGACATGTCTTTGATTTTATCCAAAATTCTTTGCAATTTATCCATTATGACTTATAACTCAACCAGTTTGTTGATGGAGTCTAGCGTGAATGTTCTTATCTCAATTTTTGTTTGAATCAACTGAGTGAAATCTTGAACTACCATTTTAGCAGGAAGAATTTGTTGAGAGTCATCTTTAATTTGTTAAGGAAATTATCCAATCTTATCTATAAGGTCTAGCCCCTTATCAGTGCACATATCTTGAGAGTCTTCAAGATCATTAATTAAATTCTTGAGAACTTATTTATTATTCTTCATTGCTTCTCTATATTCTATAAACATTATCTTTCTTGAAATAACCTTTTGCTTAAACAAGAGTTCCAATTTGAACTGATGCAGCTAAGTCCATGTATGAATATCTTTCTATATTAACTAAAATTATTGACTAAGTATCTCAAGTGTTTGTTGTATTTACATTTTTAATTCACTCAAATTATTTAAAATCTCAATGGTATAATGTAACCATTTATCACCTTGTGCTAATAGTCTTTTTATCTAGGCACTGACTACCCAACCTTGAGATCCAATCTTTTCTACCTATTAAATTACTTTTTCTATGGTTTCAATCTCAACAGGAGCTACCAGCTCAAATTATTATGTGATCTTTATTATAATTGAATTTAATTATTCTACTTTTGCTTTGAGTTAAACCTTGATTATCTTGTCCTTGTCATATCTCTCAAGTAAGGATGTCATTGCTACCTACAAATTCTCCTTTGTACTTTCATGCATTTACTTACCAAGATCAATCCATCCATTTAATTCTCCTTTGTATTTTCATGCATTTACTTACCAATATCAATCCATCCAATTACATATTAAAACACTTGGATATATTCAATGTTTCTATATTTTAGAGGCACAATAACCTCATCATACTTTTGATCAGAATCAAAAATTACTCTTGATATGGTTTTGTCCTTTTTTTTTATATTTTTGGTTTTATTGGCACAAGTTGACCAAAATCAAAATCATTAGGTGATACAGCTTGCTTCTTTCTCTTAGCTATTTATGGCATTAGCCATGGAGGAAGAGGAGATGATCTCATTGAGTAGAGGATGTCAAGGATTGTGATGTTGGGGGAAGACTAATAGTTTGTTGAGGTGGGTAGAATGGAAGGTGGGATAGAAGTATCCAAAAATGGAATGGATAATGATGGAGTGATGGTGATAATAGGTAGTGTTAGAGTTGATATGGTAGAAACTTTGGTTCTAATTAGCATAATTTATATTGGAGTGTATGGTAATTGAGTTGAAAATTTTAAGGATGACGTTGACATAAAATTATCCATGTTTTTTTGGGTAAAATATAGATTGGTGGGTGATCCCAATGAATTAAAATGGCTAGGCAAGTTGAAAAGGGAGTCAAAAAACTGATCTAATGTGCCTTAATAAGGAACTTTAAAAAGCATGGAATTAGTATGTGAAGGGGGAGATGAAAGAATAGTCTAGGGAGGCACCATAAAAACAAATAGTGAAGTAGGAGTGATAGGGGAAAGAGTGGATGATTCTACCTATGAAGTTGTTACTTGTGAATTCTCAACTTGAGAAGTCACTGGTTGTGCTGGTGCTTCACTTGTAGAAGTATTTTCCTTATTCTATGCTTGAACATTTTTCTTTACATCATCATCTTTGACCTTTCTTTTGCCTTTAATTTTGAAAAAAAAATCAATTTATATGTGGAGGTGGAATCATACTTCTTATTCTTTGTCATTATCTCCTCTTACTTTCTAGTAGTTTCTTCATCATACTCTTCCTTAGATCCAATTTTATATTGCTTCAACTTAATACCTTTTCCTTATAAACAGGCATTAATCTTTACATGAATAGATTAGAATCTATCTTTGATGGAAATGGATTCCTTTATAGACCATTAAATTGGAGGAAGAAGAGTGGAAGCAATTTTATTACCCTCATATGATGGGTCTAATGCATTCTCATCATCTATCAATTCTTCTAGAATATTGGCTAGTTTCAAATTTATAATTTGATCCAAAATGAGATAGTTGTAATGTATCTTTCTCATGTCTTAATCTATTATAAACTCTACCCAAATGTCTTGTATCCAATGCACATGAATTTAGTTCTCTTTCATCTTTTATTTCATCCTCCTATAATTAAAATCTTCTTTGCTCTTGAATTTCTTAAGGGTGATCGACTACAATTCAATTTCCATTGTCTTGGATTTTGGAGTGGTAGTGACTATGTATCAACCAATGCTAATTAGAAACTTGAAACTAGGTATATGAAAATTTAATTGCTTCTTGTGATTGCTCATCATTTTCCAACACATCTCCATTAAAATCAACTTATCACTTGGGTATCTAGGTAGCATATAAGGTTGTTCATTGAATCTTCCTACCCTAATGTAGGTGTAGGTTAGGAATTATAGGAATATATAGCTAACCTTGTTAACTTGTGTCCATGTTTCATATGAAACTCTCTTATTCTCAAGTTTTTTGTCAAAAATACAAATGAACTTATAAAATTATGCATCATTAACACTTTTTTAGTGTTTCAAGCTCTCCTTCAAAGTCAACTATGGATAGTATTTATATACAGGAACCTTATTCCTATCACCAACATTGGTTAATCCTAGAAAGTATTTAATGATATCTATGTCATAAACCAAATAAAAAGTCATGAATAATTTTAGGGAGGAGGTCACCTCAGAGAGCTAGTGACATATGGCATCACTAATCTATTTCCCCCAAAATATCCTTTGTTTGCCTATCTTGATGATCCAAATGTTGTGATACATACATTCTTGGAATATGTTTGATGTGGGTAATCCCTTTACTTTACTCAGGGGTGTGATTAGGTCTCCTAATTCCTTTAAGAAATCATTGTATTAAATTTTTTTGGTCCACCTAACAATGGAGTGTCAAGGGGTCCTAAGCCATTTTGAGTTGATGTGCCTCTTGCACTTATCAAAATTCTTGTCATAGTACTCTTGGGTTTATTCCATAGTTATATCTAAATATTCTTCAATATCAGAGAGATGGAAAATTTTATCAAAATACTCTTCATTAAGGTGGAAGACCATCTTACCCTTTACATCCCTAACTGACCTAGTCTACATATCAAAATATGTGGCAATCATCAAGATGAACTCTCAATTTTGTGTTGATCTAGGAAATGTAGATGCCAAATGAATTTCACTATTTAGGACTACCTACATGTGGGGTACAATAGGGTCTTTACCTAGCCTTTGTAAAAATTCATCCATGTTAACATGGTAAATCTCTATATCTCTAATATGATCCACATTGGATTCAACTATGGATGAAGGAAACACACCTTAAAACTTGTACTTCATGGATTTCTTGGTAGGATAATGTTCTAACATTGATCAACTACAAGAGAGAATTTCATTTCTCCAAAGTTAGAATTTTTCATCTACCTTGGATAAATATAAGAGTAGGAAAAATATGTACTTGTTCATGGGGTAGGAGTAAAACTATGTAGTTTTGAGAATTTTCTCTAAACAGCATGAGGTATTGAATGCTTTAGGTGCAATTCAAAGAAAATTCTCCAAACTACATGGGACTTGGATGAATCTAGGTGTAGGTCAAAGAAAATTCTTTGACCTACACTATGTTTCATTGGGTAAGGCTTTAAGTTGGTGTAGGTTAGAGAAAAATATCTGACATACACCAATGTTTTTGAGTTAAGGGTGCACTTTGATGAATTTTATTCAAAGTGCAGTAATTAGGGAGTCATGATGAAGGTACAATTTGGAAAAATTTCTCTATTGTGCACCATTTGGAAAAGAATGGTGGTGCACTTTAGATAAAAATATCTAAAGTGCACCTTTGGAAGATAGGTGAGAAATAGGGGTTCACCTTAGATAACTTTCTCTAATGTGCACCCAAACTCATAAATGGATGAAGTGCACATCAGATAAAATTCTCCAAGGTGCACTCATGGGGAGATGGCTTTGGTTAGTGTGTTGTGTGGGGGAAAAAACTCAGAGGAACATGTAGGAGTAGGGTTTTGAGGGTCTAAATGATGTAGAGTATGAAGGGAGAAGTGTGGTTAGAAAAATACATGATATTCACAAGGTTTGGAAAACATGGCATGGGGGATAGGGTATAATATAGTGGTGTGAGGGTTTTGGGAAAAACAATGTGTGGGTATTGAATAAATAAAAACCCTAAGATGAAGAAAACAAAACAAAACAAAACTTTTCAAGAAATTAATAACAAAAACTCATCTAAAAGCTAGACGATAAGGAAAAAACTATGATCAAGCCGAGGTGATTAGGCATAGAAATGGTGAATCAGGATGTAAACAAGCATGTGAATGGTAGAGAGAGAATACACATGAGCTCAAAAATGGCAAAGAGAAAATTAAAAACAAAGGGTAAAAAATAAAATTAAATGAGTTAATATATAAAAAGGAAATGATTAATGTCATTAATTGTCACTTGGTGGTGGGCCCCCTTATAGGTGTAGAGAAATTATTTAACCCTACATGTGTAGTAGCAGATAATTTCTATGCTCTTACACCTTGGGGTGTAGTCTAGATAAATTTCTCTAGATTACACAATTTTGAACTTAGTGTAGTCTAGAGAATTTTCTTTGAAATGCATGGGGTGAAAAACTCCCTCAAAAGACTAACTTTTTAAGGAAATACAAACACAAGAAGGTAGTGATTGGCCCCATTTTACATTCTTAGAGTTCATGGGATATGAAATGGATAAGTTTCATAGGGGTTATCCCATGAATTGAACCTGCTAAATTAAAGGATAACAAATATCATGTTATTTTTATATACACACATGAATGTCATGAGGTATATGAGTGTGATGCATGACATACTTTATACATGGACTCATAGATGTTATATTCCCTTATTCCTAGTGGTGATTCCTATGATAGGGGCATATAATTCTATAGGTTACATTCCAATAGGTTATATCTATATATAACCTCAAATTCTATGTTGAGCTACATATATTACAAGTGTCTTGATTATTATTCATATCAAACATTTTGATACATGGATATGCCACTTTTCTATGATATTCCATTAATACGTATGGATGTAATAAACTATTTTTCACTTAGTCTATGCTATTTTAATGCTTATTACCCTCTTACATGATAATCTATACATTTATTACTTATTGGATGTGTCCCTTGGCCCTTGTGTGTAAATTACTTGAACATTTCTATGATTTTTTTATTGGTATGTGTGATAATTAAAAATGTCTATTATTTGTATCCTTTGGCCCTATGTTATGTGAAACATTTGAACATATCACTTGTATGTGACCCTTGGAATTATTTTGTGACATTGCATGAAATTATTGTGTTGTACTTATGTGTTTTTTGAAATTTATTAGTGGTACCATCATACATGTCATTCACTTTTACTACACAGTCTACTTGAGATATGGTTACCTTACTATTGATAAATATATCTATACACTATGTTCTTTAGATTAAATATGTTACATACATGATTCAATTAAAATTACACTTATATGATGACATACTCTCCACATGGTGAAATAATGACTACATGATTCTATATTTAGAACATGACATAGTTAGCTCTTATTTTGAGATGAGTGACTTGGAGGCCACATCCCTCATATGTTACACCCCTAACCTATTACATGTATTGAGATAATAATGGCCTACTTATGGATTATTTATCCCTCTTTGATGTTATATCACATTTCCCTATGCTTTCATTGGGTTAGTAGGTCAACCTATGGAGTAACCATGGCCTAGGTAGACTTATATAGGAGGTAGTGGGTAATATTTTCACATCATATGGTGAATTTTGCTCTTATGAAAGATTGTGGAGGTTTCCCCCTTAAATTTCCTTGTCTTTTATTCATATATTCTAATATATTTTAGTCATATTGTGATCTATTATTGTTATTCTTATTTATTTTTGAAGTAATTTCATTACATCATATCAAAATAGGGGCATCACAGTGGGCTTGTCATAGATATCCAATCCTATATGAGAAAACAAAAATCATATTTGGGATATAGTACAGGGTTAAAAAATATAGAGAATAGGTTTTTATAATATTTATACTAATTCTAATTTAGATTATATAATATAATAAAGGTTTTCAAAGGTTCAAAGATTTAAAAAATAGATATATTAAAAATATTGGTACATTCATATAGATTATGATGGCATTTGACATACATACACACTCACTTTTCAAAAAATAAAAGTATTGAATCATACACACTTGAATTCATATGTGAAATGGTTGCAAGATCAAAGTTATAGGTTCAAAATACAACTACAATTGAACATATATGTGCACAAGATTTTATATCATTTTAGCATGATTCATGGTGAAAAATACTCATTCATGCTCATACTTATTAAAATTTCAAAGTTAAAAATATAAAGTTTCAAAGCTTAAAGCTGAAACTTCAAAGGTAAATTAGTTATTTCAATGAAAATCAATGAGCAATGTGGTCATGATGGGGTCAAGAATGGTCTTCATTATATTTCAATCATGTAAATATAATATATCCATCTATAGTGATGTGATTTGAATATGTTTTGGTAATGTAAATTGAGGTTTAATGATGCTCAAAAACCTTAGCATTAATTATAGAGAACCCTTTGTATGGTTCCATCTTCTATTCGGGTGATGTAAGTTTTATTCTAGTGACACTTTATGGCCTCAGCATCACTTTCAAGGAACCTTGTTGATGTGAATTTTGGAACATGCCAAAATGATAGGTTCTTATAGAAACTTTCCTATATTAAAATGATATTTTTTGGAATATTCCCAAGGTTTGTATCTAGCTGGTCTAGGCACACTACTCTTCACTAGGTGGCTCATTATGACCATTATATTCAAGGGGCCTTTATTGGTTCAACCTATCTTATATTTCAAATGTGTGTTTTAGAGGTATTTTGGTAAATGAAAAATTTAAAACAAGAATGGAAAATTGATATTTTATTTTATTAAGTTTAGTGTGTGTGTGTGTTGAACATAAGTAAATAAGCATTCATTCTAGTATTACCCAATTAAAAATTAGCAAATATAGGGATTTATTTAGTGGTTTGTAGATGATTTTATTATGTTAATTCCATAATATTAACATTCAACAATGTGGTAATATAATGGAGAAAAATAAATCATAGATTAAGATTTATTCAAGCATACATTATTTTCAAACCCTAGATTAACCAAATGATAAAGGAAATGAAAAAGACAAGGGAAAAAGAAAGAAATAAAAACATGTAATAATGTTGAAAATTTTGATTTCATAAATCAAAGGTCTCCAAAAAATAGTCCCTAACCCAATTAGTGTTTTCACAATCAAATGCAAAGTTAGTTAAATCTTCTAGGAAGAGAAGACAAAGGAAAAGATAGCTACAAACACCATTTACATGCATAAAATACAATAAATAACACCAAGTATTCAATTAATAAATAATCCATTATTTTGATAGTCACATTGGAGTTCATTAAAATTATTATCTCAAAAATTCACTAGCATGTCAATAAGGGAGGAGTTGAGGGAGATAAATTACACTATAAAAACTAAAAATTGCATGAAAATTGAAAAGGGGCTAACCAAATCTCTTGTGGGAAGAGAAAAATCCAACCCATAGAGTGTCAAAATGAAAGAATATATATCTATGATGTCTTTCATGGGGGATATTTTCCATCCAAACCATTGAACAACCTTCATTAATGATCCATATACCTCCTTGGCTATCATGTCCCTCAAAATTCACCAATTTCACTATTCATTTACCTACACAAGACCAAATGAAGTTAAGTCATGCAATTAAAAGAAATGAATAGTAAATTAGCCATAAAAATGTGAAAAAAATTTCTCATTGACAAAATTATGTAAAATTGGATGTACTAAGACATCTATGATAGAATCACATTTCTAGAAAAAAAATGGTTTCAAAAAATGACATCATATGCTTGACATATCATCAAAAAACCAAAAATTGCTAAAAATGGCTTTTATAAACCAATTATAGCTTTTTGGTAAGAACTAGTCTATTATAATGTTATTATTCACAAACTTTAATCATAGTGTTAATCAGGCTTCTAGAGCTTGAATAACACTAGGGACATTTTTCAAGATATTTATAGACCCAATGGGGTCATTTACCTCTGATTTACATGGTGGTTTGAATTTGAAAATGGAAAGAAGAAGATTCAGGGGGTCCATGACCCAATTGATGTTTGGACCCCTAATTACATCTATCAAGCAATTGGTAGGCATGTTCAAGTTTTAATCATAGTTTTGGGGCTTGAAATCTCATTGACAAGCTTGTAAGGTTTGGGGGTTTGAAACCCTGATTGAATATTCATGGGGTTTTAGGGGGAAAGGCTTGATTACCAAAGGCCTGGGGGCCAGGATCCCTAATGACCTAGTCAAGGTTCAGACATTAATTAACAAAGGAAATTACCATTGGGGATGGCCTCAAACTAATTGGGTATCCATCCATGATAAATATTAAGAGTTTGGGGGGAAAAATCCCACAAAACATTGGATGGAGGTTGGGGTATTCATTGATATAATTGGGACTATTTTTGTAGTTAACAAAGGCTCACCCACTAATCGCCAAACATAGATATACTTGGGCTTTCAAGGCTGACTTGAAAAGGGAATGAATAAATGCCTTTCAAATACCTAATGAGAGTATTTATTCTAATCAAAACTATAATATAAAAATCCTTCCCTTCATAGACCTAGTTAGGACTATAAGTATGATTAATAAAGGAATGAAATGAGACTCCCTTCCTACACCTAATCCATTTAGGTCTAGGAATTTGAAATTTTCAACACTTGGACCAAATTTCACAAGAAAAGTCTGATTAGGTGAGGTCAAGGCTAAAATTACAAGATAAACTATAATGGAGAGATTGACAATTTTTTACCCAGAAGAGTAAGATTTTATAAGTACAGTACGAGGATCGAGAAGTCATTAAATGGATAAATAAAAAACATAAAACTTGATCTAATGAGTCTGAAGATGATAGAATAAGTTTAAAAGGATGAAATGAAATGAAAACCAAAATGACCCCCTTAAGACAAATTGAGAGACTAGAACAAGTTAGAGAACCCCTATTTTAGAGACATGTCAAGTGAGATAAGTGCCTCGAGAATGCATTTTCACTCAAAGAGTAAAAAATTAAAATTATCCACATGAATGAAGTAGACTGGATGGGGTAAGTCTCAAAGGTCCAATAGGCATGAAAATAAAAGTGATTCCCCAAAGTAGCTATAAGGAGTTGACAGAGTAGGTATCTAAGAATACCACATGGGTGGAAGTGCATCAAAACTCCACTTCGGGGCCAAGAGCTATATATGAAACTTTACTATTTAGACTTGATCATAATAATGGGATAGTTTTTAGGAGGCTAAATTTAATATATATCAAGATGACCTAATAGATCAGGTCAAGAGAGTTAGGACAACTAAGAGAGTCAAGCTTCAAATTCAAATTGGGAGGTCATAACTCCACTTTTATGCTAAGTGTAAAATATAAAGTTAACTCATGCATACATGTTCTTTCCAATGGTGATGGTTTTGATTATTAATTCAACATGCAAACCAAGATGGGCCACCAAATCAACTTGAGTTTTTGAGACCAATGAACCATGAGCATAAGCACAAGTAAAGCAAAAGGTAAAAAGTGAGGTTCCCTAATTCTTGGAAGAATTAGGGCATGTAGTACAAGTAACAACAAATGGTGACTCAATTAGAAAATACTCTTGAGTATTTTAAAATGATATCAACATGTATACACACCTAGAATCCATAATTGAGTATATACATAAAACATGAATGGATTTGAGAAAAGATTAGATAGGAGCAGTTAAAAGGACCAAATCAAACATTCTAATTGACTAGGTGTGTGCATGTGAGTTAATTTAAAAATTATTAGAACTTGAAAGGTCTATCTATTATGGATCTAATCATCAAGATACTGAATCCTACCTTAATAATGCTTATGTGTACATTGATCCACTTTTAGACAAGCATATTTAGCCTTGATGGAGTTGTATATGATCCCACTTAAGGCCTTACTACACTACCAACTAGGCTAGAAAGCCCATGGTGAAGTTTCCTGAATCACCCAAAATCAAATTTTTATTGAAATTAATCTTTTTATTTTATTTTCTTGTCTTGGTTTATCTTTTCTCTTTCTTATTTATAATCTCAATTCTGGGTTGGGGATCACTATAGCAAGTGAAAGGCCAGGCTATAGATTTTTCACCCTATATCTTAATCATAGTAGGTTCATCCAAGAAAACCCATAAACCATTAAGATGTGAATTGGTTTCAAGAGAATGTATTCATTGGCTAAATATTTTTACATAAACTTAACCCATTTCAAACAAATTTATAACACATACGATAGCTAGACCTTTGAAACTATTTTATAAATAAAATATAAAGTTGAAAACTACTTAGAGTAATTATGCCCCAAAGAATCATTACATCTACCTACAAACATTCCTTTAGTTCTTCAATTATTTTGACCAATAGGGGAACCTATTGGGAAAAACAAGTGGGTCATGCCAAAAAAAACAAGCAACAAGGCTAGACCAATAATGAAAATTGAGAAAAGTAGGAAAAATAAACTAAACTAACCATAAAGCATGAACAAAAACAAAAAAAAGTAGGAAAGGGAAAGAGAAGGTATATACAAGAACTTGTTAGGCTAATTCAACCCTAGTAGTGTTTGATAAAATTTCCATTGTCAAGAAATGGGACATCTTCACTAGTTAAATACCTTAGGAAAACTGCATTCTTAGCTAGGATTTCAAAGATTTGATAGGGACCCAACCATAGGGCATCAAACTTGTTGTGTTTTCCATTTTTATCATGATACTTATCCCATAGAAGGACTAGGTCAGATATTCTAAAGGTTTTCACCCTTGATCATTTTTCAAACTAGCATTTGATGACCTCTTGTGTCTATTGAAATATAACAGGGCTGCATCATGTTTTTTCTCTAGTTAGATTAGATTGAGAAGGTGAGCTTCTATGTTATCCAGTTCCATGTAATCTCTCATGAATTATAGCATAGGGATTCTTAGGTTGAGTAGAAATATGGGGTATTAGACATAAATAAGATGAAATAGTGACATTCCTAGGGTTGCCTTAATTATAGTTATATCAGACCATAAATCAAATTCAAAATATTATGCCACTCCCTAGGGTTATTTGTAAATATCTTCTTAATTACATTAAGAAAAATTTTATTATTTAATTATACTACCCCATTACCCTTTGGATAATAATTATAAGAGAGATTTAGGATAACTTAGTTTTGTTAGGGTCATTCTATGCATTAAAGAGATGAGAAAGCATGGCCATTGTCATATACCAGTGTAGCAAGCATCCCAAACATGGTGATGATGTGTTCTTCTAGAGATGATTACCATATTAGTTGTATAATTATTTCACACTTTATATCCAACAGGTACAATAATTATTGTTATAAATATGAACTTGTGTCCTACTGAGGAGTTAGCATTAGTGGAACCAATGAAACCCAATCCCCACTTTATGAATGGTTAGAAATTAATTATTATCTCTATTGACATGATGAGGGTATGATCTATATGTGTAACAACCTATTAGGTATGCCAAATCTAGGCATGTGCATGGATAACTTTAAAAACATATGCCCAATAATACCCTACCCTAAGTATCTAATGGGTTTTAGGACTCCCTTATCTATGACAAGTCCCATATTTTCCATGGAAATCACTGAGTAATCTAATTAATTATTAATTTTTATGCATCTAAGATATATTCCTTCATGATTTATTCTATATGAAACACTTGATTTCATCATGAATTTATTACTTTTTAGGTGTAATATTCTCTTTTGAGTTGAATTCAGGTGATTCAGATACTCATTGTTGATCATATAGTAGACTATATCCTGATACTAGTCATCATTAGTAATGTCTTGCACTATATATTAATATCAAACTATTTGTGAGTATACTTCATCCATGGCCTTACTAAACCCTCAAACTCTTATAATTTTCATTGGTTGGAGCTCTAGGTCAAATTCTTGGAGAAGGGTCATCCATTTTCCGCTTCACTCACCCAACTTATTTTACATCAACATAGCTTTTATTTCTAGGTTAGGGACAACTATAAACATGCTACTTTGGATAATGTAGTGTCTAAATTTTTTGATAGCTTTAATCAAATAAAAGGCTTGTTTATCTATATTCAAATACTTTAATTCATAATTATGGAGAGGATAATTAATGGATGAGATAAGTATCTCATCTCTAGCTTATTTCTTCTATGTTAGGATAACTATACTTAAGTGTTGAAGTGAATTATTAGATATAGAAGTGATTCATATATTTGGGACTGAATATCATTGGTGTATTTATAATTACTTTCTTGATCTAAGCAAAAATTGCTTATGCTTAAACCATCTATTCAATATTTGTACCCTTATTCAACATGTTATTTAGTTTTCAGACTATCTATACAAAACTCAAAATAAAATCCCTAATGAAGCTAATCTTGCTGAAGAATGACTTCATCTCTTTTTTTATACCATGCAATGATTTTTATAATTACCTCCACTCCCTCAGGATCCATAAATATGTCTCTTTTTGAGATGATGTGGCCAAGAAACTTACCTTTAATTACCTTGAAAATGCACTTCTTTGGGTTAAAAGAGATTCATGGTATATATAGCTTTGGAAGACTACTCTTAAGTCCTTGATGTGGTCTTCTCTATTCTTGGAAAAGACAATTATATCATCCATGTATATGAATATACATTTACTGATGACATACTTGAATGTAATGTTCATGCCACATTGAAAGGTAGTACCCATATTGATCAAGTTAAATGGCATCCTCTTATATGTAAATGTACCCCATTTTATTTTAAATGCTATCTTAATTTTATCCTCATAATTAACCACTACTTTATTATACATTGAATACCCATCTAGGAATGACATCATCTGAGAGTCATTCACTATTTGTATAACTTCATCTAGTGAAGGAAATGAGTAATAATCCTTTTCTAAGGCCTTATTCACATTGTGTAAGTCAACACATAGACTTATATCTCCATTTTTATTTATAACCAACACCAAATTGGCCACCCATGTGGAGTGCCTTTCAAGTAATATTATCCTTACTTGAAGTAATTTCTAGACTTTGTTAAATATCAGTGGTTCTAGAAATGGGTTTACTAGTCTTTATATTTGGTGGAATGGTTTAACTATCATCTTAAGAGGGATGGTAAGCATGAGTATAGTAGTTTTGAACACATATATGTCCTCATAACTCCACAAAATTACATATTTGAAGTATTTTAAGGCCTAAACAATTTTTTTAAAAAATTTTAGTATATGTTATGCCTAGAAGCACATTCTTTAATTCACTTGTATTGATTATATTGAAATGTTGGTGCATAATACCTTTGATGGGGGATGATTTATATTTATCACCCTAGTAATCCATATCAAATAACCATTATAATGAGGCCATGCCCTTGGGTATACTATTTGTTTTTTGATTGATCACCCCTTCCTCGTCAGGCTCAAACTCTTCTTGGTCACCTTCATCTATAATGTGAGTCTCTAATACATATGTGTTTGTCATGAATTAGATGATATGTTGATCATTTTTAAATACATATAAGTTTTTGATATTATAAATAATAAAAGGTGTATATACCAAATCCATAGATAACCTTCTCAACTTGGAGTTAGATATTTATTCCACACTACTTGTAGCTATAGCCAATGCATCCACTATATAATTCATTCTGTGAGGCAAAGTCTAAATATTGATGCATCAAATTCCTCTATTAAATTTTACACTCAGATATGATATATATGCAAATTTTTTTCATTACAAGCATATTGGATTCTTATCTATTTCACCACTAGTTCAAAGTCACCCATTACTTTGAGAATTTTAAATTTATTCTTTAATGTGAACAAAAGACCATGAAATAGTGATTCATACTTAAAGACATTGTTTATACAATTGAATTATAGGTGAAATGTAGCTACATGTGACTTCCATTTGGTATTGATGAGATCGACACTGACACCACATCCACTCTTAGATTTGGAACACTCAAATTTCAAAATCTATTTGTAGTTGTATATGTAATAATATATTGAGATGGTGTTGCTAAAACATTGATTTCTTCATTTAATTTATCAACACCAAGTGGATACACATCTTTCCTCTTAGTTGATAGAGAATTCTTGGCCAAGTCATCAGTGGATACAGTGATTATAGGTCTATCCATGATAGTGATATTTTCATTATTGGTGCTGAAGAACACCTTGTTTTTATTTACATAACTTTCTTCTAGCTTGCTGATTTCTAACTCAACCATTTTGAATGTTGACAAAAACTATTGACAACCTTGTTTTTCACTTAGACTAGATTTTTTTCATCCTCATACACTATGGTAGTACTAGGAAATAAATATATTTCAAGTACATAGAGGAAATTATCCTCATCTAGCTAATCTAGCTCTTCAATTTTTGAATTTTCTTATACGAACAATATGTTAATAGAAAACTTCTTGTAAGTCATTTCATCTTTCTCAAGGGAATATGCCCTAAGGTTTGACTCTTTAAACAAGATTTAATTCATTTTTTTAATATTATATTATCATGTGAGTCATGTTGGTCCCACATTCAATTTTGATTTGATTGGGGATACCTCTCCATAGGAACCAAATATGAGATAAGTCCATTTTCATGTAACTATTTAATGTTCTAGAAAACTCTTTGCTCAAAAACATATCATAAGCATCAGGTATGTCCACTACCTAAATGACAATAAACTATTTCACCCTCATATTAGAGTCTAATTTCATATGACTGTGATTTATCTCACTAATAACCTTGACCTTTGATTTGTCCAATTAAACAACCTTCCTATTTGACTTTATAGGTGTCAAACCCAACTGATGATAAATTGCAAAAGGTATGACCTTACCAAAATCACTCTATATACACATAATATTTTCAACCTTTTATCAAATATTGATGCTTTACATCTTATAAAAACCCATCAAGACTCAATCTCTCTGAGTGCATGCCTTAAAGGGTGTACTAAAAAAGGGGTGGGAAGACCTTTAGTGCTTCATAGGATTGTTGTCCCTTATTTCCAAGTTATTACCAATATAACTATCTTTTAAAACCATGCTCTAAACTATTACTCCTCCCTTTCACACTCCTCCAATCCTTTTTCTCTTTCCATCCCTCTTTTCCTCACCTTAATCCCCTTTAGTTAGTTGATTGTACTAGGTCAATTGGGTCGACCCTATATAGTTTTCAACCTCTAATTACTATATAGGGTTGAATAGGTTGATCCTATACTTTTTAGGGTATTTTTCACTTGGAGTTTCATCAGCCCTTTAGTCAACCTAGCTTAAGACCTAGTGATTTATCTCTTGAAAACATACTGCATCAACCCCATACAACTGATATGTTTAGAAGGATTTAGGGTGAGATTTACCTATAAATAAAATATCATTTTGTCATTATTTTAATATGCAAAAAATAGTTATTATTTACTCATGCTTATTTATAATCTGTTCTTCCACCATTCTACTTGAGGAGTCTTAGCTTAGGGTTTCTACTTGGAGAATCTAGTCTTGTGGATAAGTCTTGGATGCTTTGGCCTTTCTTAGTTATCCTTAAAAACCAAAAAAACCTCTTTTGAATTCCTTTTGGCTAAGGGAGAGATTGAGTCTTAATGGGTTCACATTTAGGTAAGTATATTCTAGCTTTATTCTCTTCTCTTTAGTAAATAAAAATAGCATAAGTATTGGCTCAAATAATATTACTATTTATATTCCATGTATTAGGGTCTTAATCAAACTTGACTTAATTGGGATTCTCTTATACATGTTTTGATTGATTTACTAACCCTTTATGTTATACCATAAGCCTTTAGAAAAGGGATAAAGTTTTTTAGCCTTTCAAAATCTAGTCTAGACTATTAGGTTGGCCCAATCAACCCTATACATTCTAGGAACTCAATAATACGTTTCTACAAAGCTTGATCAACCTAGTCAACCCAATTATCAAAATTTACAAGTGTATATCAGGTTTTTTGAACATCAGTTTTCATTCTTAGCATCTCTGATCCACCAAGGTTCCTTTTTATCTCTCTATCTCTTTCTTTATAGTCTCTTCTTTTATATTTTTTAGTCTTTAAAACTTCCCTTGCATAATCAACTGGATTGACCCTATTGATCTAGTTCTATGTTCTATGTGTTGTCTAGATAACTAGGTTAACTTTTCCAACCCTATTCATTTTTAGACCTTGCTTCCATAATATAAGTTTGACCATGTTCTATATTCTATGCATACACTGTTGACTATGATAACATTGTACCTTGTTTCAAAGTTGTAATTAACCTTATATGCTAGTAATTAGTTCACACTTTCTTTTCTTGTTGATTGTATGCTTAGAATAGATCACATAGCTTAATTAGGTGGTTTTCAATAAAAAATTTAGTTTCACTATTTTCTATTTTATACACAAATGACCAAATCACAAAATCCAAACAAGAATTTTAACATTTTTCTACCCAAGGCCAACCTATTTAGATTTCATCACCAAGGGGGAAGTTGATTTGATACTATAGTCAAGTATAAAGTGTAGTTAATATTATATTTTGGCTAAGCACCTAACACCCTTATCATTGTAGTGTGTTAAGTGAGGGGGTAGGCCCCAATACCAAGCTTGTATCATTACCACTATAGATCCCTTTCAGCCCAAACAACTTGAAACCATCCTTATATTGGCATTCTATTTCCTTGCTTATAGCCAACCTCCCATCACATTTAAAGTCATATTTTAATAATCTAATTAACATTCAGGTTGACCAATTAGTTAGTTCTTTACTTTCCAAGTTGATTGCTTTCTCTTTGCTCAATTTTATTTTGTATTGTAAAAGCTTTCATTAACAAGTGTTGGTGAAAGGTTTTGTGTTGTGTGCCTCAATTAGATTGGCCAACATTGATCTAATTGACTATTTGTTTCCATTTAATTATATATTTTCTAAATTACTTACAAAATTTATCTTGTTTCATTTCATAATCTATTATAATCTTCTTAATTTTACCTATTTATTGTATTGGGTTGACCCAGTTGACCCTCTATCTTTTTCCAACCTCTGTTCACTATACTAGATCAACCAATTTGACCTTGTACTATTTATAGGCCATGTTTTCTATGCTTGGTCGACCTAGTTGACCTTGTACTACTTTTTTATTTCCCTATTTATCAATCTAGTTATGTATTTCTCCTTATTTGAATTTTTTTCATCTCTCTTCAATGATAATGAAATTTCCTATCATAATCTTTTTGGATAGTTTGAATCCATTTAGATACTATATGGGATGTTCATTTCTTTCTATCTTTTCCTACTAAGAGCACCATTAATCTTGTGTCACCTTTTCTCCTCCTTCATCCATGACTTGTAATATGATACAAATAAAACCTCAAGATGAAGTTGATGGATAATCCTTTCCTTACTTATCAAGAAATTTCACATCTTCAAAATATTCAAACTAATGTGGGAGGAATTGATACAAGTTTAATTAATAATCCCACTAATAATCCTTCTTCTAGTAATCTTCCCCCTAACACCAATTTGGGGAGTGATCCTACTAACAGCAACCCACATCTTGATACAACTCAAATTTTAGCCCAAGTTATCCAACAAATAAACATAATTCAAAATTCTAACACCAACCAAATGATGCAACTTCAACAACATTTAATCAATGTGGATAATCAACCTCCAACTATGCATCCTGAAGTTAATCCCAATTTCATTCCTCCACCTCTATGAGATGCCTTAGGCATTATTATTACTCAACCCATAATGAATAACAAAATGCTTCAAACCATTCAAAATGAGCCTTTAGATCCCTTCATTGTATCCATTGATATTGGTAACATATCTCCAACTATAAAATATGATGGGACAAAAGATCTTACCTCATTTCTTAAAGCCTTTGGCAACCTTTACAAGGAGTGGATCCAAACTTATACCTTCAACATAGCTAAAATCTTAGTGAAAAACTTCATTGGTGATGTATTAGAGTGGTATAATCAACTTACCCAACATTCTATTTGGTAACTTGACTATTTGGTTAATCCTTTAGTTAAAGAGTTTCAACATAATGATCTTCCCAAAAATTGTCTTAGCCACTTCATCAATACTAAGCAATCTCCCATTAAATCATCTCATGACTTTATAAAAATATGGAAATCATTGGCCCATAAATCTAACCATAATATGACTGATGATAAGTTATTCAAACTCTTTATCACAACTTTAACTCTCACTCTCCAATATAAGGTTTGAACCTTTGCTCCCTAAACACTTAATGAAACTCTTGATCAAGCTAAATGTCAAGACTTTATTAAGAATAAATTTGAACCTAATCTTAAATTGTTTAAAGGATCTTTCCTAAAATATAATGATATCACTAGTAATATTCTATAAACCAAACCAAGAGTTACCAAAACTGATTTTCCTTCACCTTCTCATACACCTCTTTCAGTTCAACAAATAAAACAATTTTTACCTCCCTCAAAACCTTTCATCTATCCTAATACTCCTCCTAAGTGGTATAAACCCAATCTATTTTATTGGTTCCATGCCAATGTTGGAAATTCTCATGAATATTGTAGAGGGTCACTAAATTTTCTATCTCTTATATGCTTGTTGATTCATTCAATCATGAAGCTATGATCAATCTTCATCATCAAGAATACATCACTACTTTTCAAAAATGAAAAACTTCCAAATATTCTACCTAAAATAACTAAAAATATTTTTCAAATAGTCAAAAAAATACCAAATATGTTTGCTCCATTGATGCTAATTATGACCAATATTTTAACAATTATCAATATGTCAATACTGATAAGGTTAATTAATGTCATAAATTGACTCACAAAGATCCCATTACCAAGTTTAAGAATCCATCTTTGGAGAACAACTTATTAAAGATATTAACACTACTAATGTTGCTTCAAAAGTTCAAGAGGAACCATATCCTCCTTTCGATCCTCCAACTATATCTATTCATCAAAAATCTAATTTACCTCCTTAAACTTATGTTGGTTCTTCTAAGTCTCATTCGAACTTTCTTGAATAACTCATTTTTTTTGCCTTGTAAGATTACACTTATGGAGTTGGTTTGTACTTCTCCCTATCATCATAAATTCCTTATGCAATAACTCCAAGAAATTGATGATCCATCCTCCTTAGATGAAGAATCGCCTTCTATTGAATCTTAACCTACCAATGTAAATACCTTTGAAAATCTGTCTTTTTTCCAAGCCCTCTATTAAATTCCTTGAAGAGAACATTATTAATAATGAAATTATCTTTCGTGTTGATGGTCCACCACTTTTTATCAAAGTATCAATTAATACCAATCTTATCTAAAAAATTTTAGTTGATGAAGGTTCTAGTATTAATGTAACATCATTATGGATCATCCAACAACTTAGTTATAATAAGGATCATCTCAAGTAAACCTACCTCACTTATCATATTTTTGAAAAGGCTAATCAAAATCCACTTGGTTGCATTTGGTTTCCATTAACCATTGGACCTAAGACTGTTCAAACTAAGCTTATGGTCCTTCATTTGCCCCTATCTTATAACATACTTCTTGGTCATCCATGGACTCATTGAATGAGGATCATACTTCTTATGATAGTCAATGTATTAAATTCTTACATAATTAAAAATAGTACAAGCATGAAGCTAATCCCAATCCATGGAGCATTCAACTTCCTAATCCTAAATCACAATATCATATTCCTACTATTCCCAAGATCAATAGTGGTCCTTTACCTGAATTCATCAACATGAATCTTGATTTTCAAGTTAATTTTGTGGATTATGATGATGATGAACATAATAATTTATAGCATAATTATAATACTATAGATTTAACTCCATAAATTTTGTAATGGCTTCCTCCTTCTCTAGTGCCTAGGGATTGTACTCTTCCTCTTCTTGATGAGATTACCAATTTTCCCCCTCTATGCAATGCTCATGAGCCTTCTTTACCTGAATATGCCTTCACTTGTAATTATTTTGGAGTGTAAAAATTATTTCAAGATCCTCTCATCATGTCTCCTCATATCTTTAGTAATATCAAGATTTCGCTCTTTGAAACTCCCCCTAATTCTCAAGCATGTACAATTTCTCCAAAATATGATGATAACTATATAATGGCCCAAGATAAATCTATACAATTGGATGTCCATCATTATCATAAAACCTTAGCCTAAATTCATGCTTTTAATTAGGATGTTCATACCATTTTTATGGATCATACCTTAGATCCTAAGGGTCATGTGCCTTCTGCCAATTCTCCTCTTATCGATACTCCTTGGGTGGTAGAGAAAATTATAACTTCCAAACCTATAGAAATATCTACATATACTTTAACACATATCAATCCAATCATTGAATCCTTCTCCCATCACTGAACACACTAATATTCCAACTCATTCTTATTCATCTACTTCTTTTACTCCTAAAATTACACTAGATGCCAATGCAACTGATGTTCGTTAGATAAATTTTGAGTATAGTCACCATGGCAATCAAATTCTAGGTCTTTAAGTAGATGCCAAATATTATTGTCCTCTTCATATCTTGCCTAGTGATGAATTTATCCTTGATTTACTTTATGCCCAAAAACCTCAACTTCCTCAGCAACATCCTAAACTTGGAAATTTTAAGACTAAAACTCCATGCTTCAACAACTTCATTTCTAGAATTGATCCCAAAACAAATCCAATTTTTGCCTTACCTAATGCACCATACCACTTTCAAGATGATAATTCCATGTTTATTTAAAAAACCACTCATATTGAATATGGTACTCCATCTTTTCCTTAACCAATTATTATTTCTTATGAGCCCTCACCTACTGAACATGATAATTTTAGATTATTATTTTATAAGTATCATGAGGATTTCACTTGGTCTTACAATGACATACCTAGAATTGACCTTAGAATTATTGTGCATAACATCATTACCTATCCTGATGTTAAGCCTATGCATTAAAAACAAAGAAAATCTCCAGCTGAAGTTTCCACTTTTGTCATAAGGAAATCATTAAATTACTTGAAGCTAAATTTATTAAAACAACAGATTATTCTAAATGGGCTTCCACCATTATTCCCATTCTAAATAAAGTCACTATGGTCATTCACATTTGTATTTATTTCCATAATCTTAATCTTGCTTATCCTAAGGACAACTTACCTTTACCTTCAATAGATTCTATTATTGATTCCATTACTAGTTATGAAATGTTATCTCTTATGGATAGTTTATCATGATACAATCATATTCACATTTCCCCCAAGGACCAACATAAGACTAATTTCACCATGAAATGGGACACCTATTGCTATGTTAAAATGCCCTTTAATGTCAAAAATGCCGGAGCCACTTACTAATGAGAAATGACTCACATTTTTCATGATCTCATTCACAAAATTATTGAAACTTATGTGGATGATCTCATTACTAAATCCAAAAATCATACAAATCATCTTTCTAATCTTGCTATCATCTTTGACCATATCCTTAACTATAAATTTAGACTTAATCTTTAAAAATGTGTCTTTGGAGTCACATCTAGAAAATTGTTAGTATTTTTAGTCTCTCTCCATAGCATCGATGTTGACCCTACTAAAATTAGTGCTATCATCAACATGCCCATTCCTCATTCTATTCCTGACATTCATACTTATTCAGGTAAACTTAGGGCAATTAGGTTATTCATATCTGAAATGGCATATCAAATCACTCTGTCAATTCCCTTCTCAAGAAAGGTACTACTTTAGAATGGATGGACCCATGTCAAAAATCATTTGATAATATGAAATATTCATTGCTTCATCCACCTACATTTCATCCTCTTTGTATTGATAAACCTTTGATTCTATATACTTTTTCCACACCTATTTTAGTTGGGTAATGTTTGCCCAACAAGATGATATGGGAAGAGAGTATGCTATCTACTACATTAGCTAAGCCCTTACCGATTATGAAACATGTTATTCCAAAATTGAGCATGATTGCCTTGTCATCTATTTCATAGTTGAAAAGCTTCACCAATACATTCTTTATCAAACCACTTATGCCATTATTGATTCTAACCCCCTTCATCATTTCTTCTCCAAAGCATTTCTTCCTAGAGATGGAATTTATAAGTAAATGGTCCTCTTTATATTATTTTATCTTCAAATTGTCACTCAAAAAGTTGTCAAAAGGAAAATCATAGCTTATCAAATTGCCATAGCTCCCATACTAGCCACTTTTTCTCTTTAAGATAATATTTCAAATGACAATATACTTTACATCTAAGGTCTTAAAAAATCTATTTTTGTCAAAGATTATTTTCATAGATTTACCACTGATCTTGAATCCAATAATGTTGATGAATCCACTACTCCCTTAAATACTACTAAATCAAAATTAGTTATTGAGGAGATTCTTGAAATTTATGTCGACTTACATGAGGATATTTGGACCCTTCAATTTGATGGTGATAAATGCCTTTAAAGATTTAGGGTAGGTTGCATTCTCACAAGTCCTTTTGGCAAGATCATTCCTTTATATTTTTGCTTCACCTTTGATGTCACCAATAATATGGTCAAATATGAATCTCTTATCTTAGGCATGTGAGTTGCTCTTGATTTAGACATTCAATACCTTCATGTTTAGGTGACTCTCAGCTTATTTTCCATCAAGTCAATGGTGATTATCAATGTAAAAGTGAAAACCTCATCACATATCATCAAATTACAACCACTCTTACTAAGGATTTCCTCTCTTTCACTATTAAACCTATTCCTATAGATCAAAATTCCATTGTTTATTCTCTTTCCTCTTCAACATCTCTATTTCTTCTACATCAAGTCCTTTTTGATACCACTTTTATTATATAAATAAAAAAATATCCATCTTCTAATCAACCACTATATTTTTTAATCTACCACATCAAGTATATTACCATTAGATAAATCCCATGGTACTAAGACATCATTCAATTCTTAGAACATCAAACTTATCTTCCTAATTTAAAATCTCATGAAAAGACACATATTAATAAATAATCTATCAAGTATGTATTTTAAAACATATTTTATTATCACAATGTTGAAATTACCTTGATCTATTATATTATGTAAGATTAGGTCCCTCCCCTTCTTGAACAAGCACATGGGGGCATTTGTAGTGGTCACTATAGTGGACATGCTACATCCCAAAAATGCCTAAGTATGGGTTAATTTTGGCCTACTCTTTAAAAATATGCAATTGAATATGACAAAAATGTAATCATTGTCAGTTTCATGATGATATAATTCATTTACCTCTAGCCAAACTTCAAAATATATAATATCCTTGGCCATTTTCCACATGGGAATTTGATCTCATTGGTAAACTACCTCACTCACAAGATGGGATTGTATTTATCATCACTGTTATTAAATATTTTACCAAGTGGATAGAATTCATACCCCTTATTAACATCATCAGTCCTACCATTTCTAAATTTATTCTTAATAAAATCATTTTCCACTTTGGTGTTCCATATACCATCATTTCAAATAATGGTGGTAATTTCAAAAACCAACATGTTAAATAATTTTGCAATAAATTCACATGCATTATCATCTACAATGCAATGGACAAGCTGAGGCTAAAAATAAAATCCTAAAAAAAATTATCCAAAAGATAATTTATGAAACCTGCATGGATTGGCATCTTAATATTTACCCTTCACTTTGGGCCTATCAAACTATCATACACACTATCACTAGGGCAACTTCATTCTCCCTAGTCTATGGTTCTGAGTTAGTTCTTTCTTTAGAAGTTGAGCTTCCCCATGTTCATATATATTTTTATGGTATTATGCATGATTAATAATTATTTGAAGCTCATTTTCATTCCCTTGATCTACTTGATGAATTCCATCTTTTTTTCTTACAACATAACCACCAATACAAGGCTTGCATTGCCAGACAACATAACAAACATGTTAAAGTCCAAACTATTAATGTTGGTGATCTTATCCTTAAATTAGACTACACCCATGATAAAGAAGTTAAATATGCCCCAAAATGGTGGGCCCCATATTTAGTCAAAGATAATCTTGGTCCAAGCACCTACCACCTTCAAACCAATGAAGGCCATATTTTCAAAGAGCCCACCAATGCATAATTCCTTAAAAAGTAATTTACCTAAACATTTCCTTATTTTCATGTTTTATATCTACATCTATCTAACAATTTTTGTAGGTTACTTACATGGGTCTTTCCCTCTACAACAAGTTCCTTCTTTTCAAAAACCTTTAGTCCTCCCTTTTGGTCTTTTGGTTTCTTGATGTACCATAATCTTCTTTATCTTTTTTCATTTTCTCTTTTGACACCCCTTGGGTTTTTATTTTGTGAGTTGCTTTGTAAGACTGTGGATAAGACCCGACATTCCTTAGAAATTCACCATTTTTTACTTCTTTTTCTCCCTTATGATTTTTCATTTACTTTTTTTGTACCCCTTGGGTTTCTCTTTTATGAAGTTCAGTGTAATACCATGGATAAGACTCTGCCCTCCTCATAAAATTACCATCTTTTCATTTTTTTTTTACATATTTGTTCTTAAATTTATCTTTTGATTCTTTTATTAGATAGAATTTATGCAAACAATATATGTTAACATGTTTTCCTTCATTTACCTCATTCTTCTGATAAGGAATCATACTTTACTGTCATCATATCCCTTTTTGCCCTTTGTCACTTTTTTGTGATTTGAAGTAATTAAAATTTTTCCATGTGTCATTCCTCTTGATTTCCCCTTTCCTTTCACTCCACATTATATAAAACAAGGACTAATTCAAGATAGCACTTTTATTTTACCTAGATTTATGAGACTCTTAGACCCCATGCTCTTTGAATTTTCTCTCTTAGCAACCTTATCCCAAGTATTCAAAGTAAAGTCATCTCTAGCACCCATGTTTGGTTTTCCAAATCCGTATGGAGGATGAATATAAACATCCATCAAGAAATTTAAAATACAAATCATTTGAATCAAAACTCAATGATATTCTAAAAGGTAACATATAAATCTCAAAAGTAAAATTCACACCAAAAGACATGATTACAAGCACATCTCTTATCTATAATCAAAGATCAAACTCCATAGTTGGCCTCACATAGAGCCAAGGTCCTTTGGGGTATGGTAAACTAGTAGATTAGAATAGGGGAATTAAAAAAAACTCTATGGTGTTACCTACTTTATCATGCAAGTACCCAATCTTCATAGTATACTGATGACTTTGTAAGGGTTCCTAAGGAATGGGGAAAACGTTGTGGGAAGGTAGGTCCATTTTAATTTTCATGAATATAATATTCATGGGATGATTTATATACTTCATTTTTTGACCCAATACTTGTGTATCTAAGAGAAGTTCTTCATAGTCCTTAAGGTTGAAAGTCCTCTTATTTTGACAAACCTAATTCGAATGTCTTGACTTTGATAATGAGTTCCTCTACCTTGGTTTTTCCTTCATTCTCCCCTCCACCCATTTCATTTCCTCCCTTGATAGATAAATTATGATTCCAAATATATTTTCACTTCTTTAATTCCTTCTTCTTCATCTCTTGAAAACATGTTAGCACTACTTCATTTTAGTTTTATCTATCCTTAGAGAGAAACAACATATTCGAGCAACTATGGATTTCATTTTTATTTTACAACATGATTTACATTTATATACTTGTCTTACTTTCCTTTTACCATTTATCATTGTTTTACTATCCTAATCTTATAAATACCTGAGTTCATACCCCTTTTTTCCATTGTTGAGTGAGGTTGTCTTGTTACTTCTCACTCATCAATGTTGTTTTCCCTTTTTATGCACCTTTTTCCATTATTGAGTGAGATAAGGATTGTTACTTATTTCTCATCAATGTTTTTTTACCATTTTGTTTCTTCTTTTACCATTTGGTATGTTTGACTACCATTCTTTTTGACATGTATCCTTGGTTTAACTTGGTAAGTTTGCCTTTCTTACTTAATTATAGCTTTTTTGAGTTTTTAATTCTTTAGTAGTATTGACTTTTCATTTACTCGATTTAATATTGTTTTTTGACTTGGTCATTTGATCTAACATAACACTTGTCACCCTAACTTGACAAATTTTCCAAGTATATTTCATCCTCATAGCACCAACTATCTTAGTTTTTCTTGAATTTATTTGTTTTTTTTCTCTTTAATTTTGTATTCTTAGGTTTTTCAAAAGTAATCTTTACACCCTACACAATAAAAAATAAAAACACAATAGAAAACCATCCCATGATAAAGGTAAGTCATGGTATGCATTACATTTACTTTTAAATTATTAACTTTTTAGTCATTTACTTTCAGTTTTTTTTTCTTTAAAATATTGTAACTTTTTTTAGCATTAGCATTATGTGTTCTTATGTTATTTTTCAAAGCACCATCCCCTATTGCACCTTAGTGACATGTTATGAGATTCAAGTGGGGAAAATGAATACACATAAAATTTCCAACCTTTTATCAAATACTAATGTTTTACATATTGAAGGAACCCATTGAGACTCAATCTTTCTAAGTGCATGCCTTAAAGGGTACACCAAGAAAGGGGTGGGTAGATATTTGGTACTTCATAGGATTGTTGTCCCTTATTTCCACACTATTACCAATCCAACCAACTCTTAAAACCATTCCCTAAACTATTACTCTTCCCTTGCAAACTCCTCTAGTCTTTTTCCTCTTTTCATCCCTCTTTTCCTCACCTTGATCTTCTTTAGCCAATTGACTATACTAGGTCAACTAGGTTGACCCTATATAGTTTTCAACGTATGATTACTATATAGGGTTGACTAGGTTGACCCTATACTATTTAGGGTATTTTTCACTTGGAGTTTCATCAATCCTTTAGTTGACCTAACTTGGGACTTAGTGGTTTATCTCTCAAAAACTATGTAGTCAACATATTCGAAAGGATTTAGGTTGAGATATACCTATAAATACAAGATCATTTCATAATTATTTCAATATGTAAAAAAAGAGTTATTATTCAGTCACACTTATTTACAATTTTCTCTTTCACCATTCTACTTAAGGAGTCTTAGCTTAGGGTTTCTACTTGGAGAATTTAGTATTATGGATAAGTCTTGGATGATTTGGACTTTCTTAGTTATCCTTAAAAACCATAGTAACTTCTTATGAATCCCCTTTGGCCAAGAGAGAGATTTATTCTCGATGGGTTCATATTCAGGTAAGTATATTCTAAATTTGTTCTCCCCTCTTTAGTAGATAGAAGTAACATAAGTATTGGATAAAATAATATTACTCTTCATATTCCATTTATTACTCATACTTAGCTTAATTGAGATTCTCATATACATGTTTTGATTGCTTTACTAACCCCTCATATTATGTTATAAGCTTTGGTGTGCACTAGATTAGATTTACTTTCTTGTTATCAAAATAGAGTGATCATTAAATCTAGGACTCTTTTAGGGTTATTACATGATTGTGTTAGATTGTAGGCTTTGGAACCCTTCCTATCATGGTGTATTATTATAAGTAATCCCCTAATCAGGTCTATTGGATCCCCATATTAGTCATGACCCCACTTAACAAATGTATTCCCAATCAGAAGTGTAGGTATGCTCTATCTTCTCCTAGCTAAGATTGATTTATAGACATGATACATTTATGATTACATACACACTCAAATCCACTAGAAAATTATGTAGGTTTTTACCAAAAATATGTATTGTTAGGATGAAATGAGTTTTAGTTTTTCCTTATAAATTTCAACATGAGTGTCAATAGTTCTATTAGTTTCTTTCTATTTAGGAGTCAATAATTATTCTAGTAATATGTCATTTTGGTTTGATATTTTAATGATATTAGCATTAGTTTTTTTAGGTCATTTACAATATTTTATCCATGTTTATTTGGATCTACTAGTTTATCACTTTGTAGAGGTGTGGAATTGTATTATGTTGGTAAGACATCATAGGACGTGTAGCAAGAAATATGTTATTATTCAAGTTCTCATCAAGCAAAATTTGAGTGTTGTTTGGAGGAATAGATGTAGTCAAAAAAATTTGATATTTAATCCTTAATTAGTACTTATTTACCCTTTGAAATTATTTAAATGTGTGGACCTAATCTAGGTTATCCTCTAGCTCATTTTCACTTTCAAATAGAAACTTGTGAATCTCTAATAATATAGTTGTACTAGGGTTTCCCCCACCTTGATTATAGTTATTATTAGGTGCAAGAACTAGTTATATATTCTCCATCTCATTTTGGAATATTTTTGAGGCACAAATAAAATCCACATAATAAATCTCAGCATGGTTAGCCATATTATGTATGCCACCCTAGGTGGGTAGTGTTAAATTAGCAAGGTTGACTACATTAAAAGCACTATTATTATTATTATTATTATTCTCATTGTTGTTATCCATTGGTCTAGGTACACCTCCATTATTTGTCCTCATGTTCCATTATTTTTTAGTTCTATAGAAGTTGAATTTTATGGTTGGTGGTGGGTTGTTTGTGTCCTAATTGGTGTTTTATGCACTTATCATTGCAAATTTACAATATCATTTGTCAACCTCTAAACCATTTACTATAAATTGGTGACTTCAAGGTTCACACTAGCATTTTATGGAGTTTTGCTTGTGGTTTTGGGTTAGCCACATGTGCATTAGTGTTTATAAATGTATGGATAGTGGGGTGTGTGTTGATGCCTAGATGTGTACTATAGGTACCCGAAGTGTTTAAAAAACACTTCTCATTTTATAATTCCTAAGAAATGAACACATGAGTTACAGGTTATGATAATACTATTATCAATGATAGAACAAAGGTAGAACAAGTGATTGTTTCACAATATTTATAATATTTGGTGGTTGGGAGGCACCATGTCGAAAGAGCATATCTATGTAAAATATGCAATATAATATGTTAAGTGTGGTGAATTATGACAAAGAACTAATATAAAGACTAATATAAGATGGATATTTATAATGATAATTAAACTAAGGTGATCCAGTTAAAAAGGGATAAAAATGAAGGGTAGGGTAGAAAAGAAATATGTTACTAGTCTTTAATCCAGACATTATTACAAAGTTCAAATCTAATCTAAACATGAATTTAAAGAATGTATGAAGTGAAAAAACTTAAGTCCAAATCAAAACATACATTAGACAATATTTTAAGGAAGGTATGAAATGATGCAAATAGGAACTAGGCTCACTTTAAATATTCACTCCTGCAAGCAAATAACATTATCCCAAATGTAAAAGAAGTGCAAAAAATAAAATAAGACTAAGAAATTTCAACTAATATAGAATTGGCACAAATTATAAACTCTTCATTCAAGATACACATCCAAAATCCATAAGAACCATTCAAATCTAAAATTGAAAGCAGACAACTAAGAGAAAAACCATATAACACTTCACACAAGCAAATATGGACAAGCTTTGCATAATTCCTTGTTTGTATTCATTGTTAAAAGTCTAAAAAGTAATTTGGATCTAATAACTCCCTCCCTTTTATAATTGATAATGCTCCTTTTATAAGATGCAAGGAAATATGTCAGTTAGTCCTAACTAATTTAACAAGTACAGTTGTAAGGATAGTTATCCTTTCCATAAGTATTATAGAAGTACACTATAATTTCCCAATGGATTGATTTATAGGCAGTGTGTTTTAAAAACAACACATGCCTTTAAAAATAGAATATCCCACTTTCAAAATGGACAACATTTAGATATAAAGTCTTTTAATCTCTAGGACCCCTACATTGCTAAAATATCTTCATGGTTCTTTGACATTATTAGCCCAAAGTAATCTCCTTCTCTACTTTTGAGGTCACAATAGAATTCTATGTTCCCCTAGGAAACATTCTTTTGAGTTTCCATGGCATATTAGACTACTCACTGGTGGGGCCTAGATCAAATTATCTATAGACAAATGATAATTTAGGCTCTCCTTCACATTACCAGGTATGTAAGGTCTCCAATTTAGTTCATCACACACACATGGCTATTATATGGCATCTCCATGGCATCTTGCTAATTAATGTACAAAATATGACCATTGCCTTTGAAAATTTAACTTTGATCTCACACCATCTGATTTATTTATATGAATCAACATAGCCCATAGATATTTGGATCAAAACAACTATCTTAAAATTGACATTTATAGGACCATCATTTGATGTATGTGTGAACATGTTTGATGGGCATGAGATCATCAATTTTAAGCACATCCCTAGGACTATATGATAACTTAAATTTGATGTCCACATGACCATTAATTGACATCCACATGAACATCATTGATGGGTGTGTGACCATCAATTTTAAACACATCTTTAGAACTATTTATTGAGCTTGCCATTTTTCACTCCTTGGTTTTATTATTTATTGTGTGTGCCATGTGGTGATATCACATCATCTGATCAACTAGGCCCAAGTAAATACACATCATAAGTCCTACTAATAAGCATGAAAGTTAGGCTTGAGAACATATAAACTTAAGCTAAAGTCTTAATCTAAGGTTCTCATTTTCATTAATAAATAAAAGCTTCAATCCATAGTCTTGGGATAAGTTTAAAACATATTAAAATGAATGTGGCACTAAATAATCTGATGAAATCAATGTCTCAAGGCAATTGTCTTAGGTAAATTATTTTAGGATTTTGTGTTTTGATTTGTTGAATCTACTATAGGGTATTCATGTTATTTGCATGGAGAAATTGTTTCAGACTTTTTGTCTAGGGAATTTGTTCCAAAGACCAATTTCATTAAATAAAATGTCTAAAGCAATTACACTGTGAGGTCTATTTCATTGAGAAAAATGCCAAATAATAAAATTTTGAAGGAATTAGTCAGGGTAAAAAGGGGGTTGAAGGGTCATTTTAAATAAGTCAAAGGGTACTTTTAGAAGATCTAAAGGGAAATTTCAAATTTTCAAAGGGTAATATTGAAAGGCAAAGGGCCATTTCACAAAGGCTAGAAGGCAATTTTGTAGGGAAAGTGTCTTTGACATTTTACATCATAAAAAATGTCCAATGATAAAATTTTGAAGGGTCATTTTAGAAAACCCAAAGGATAACTTTGGAAGATAAAGTGTCCTTAACAAAAATTTTGAGGGGTACTTTAAAAAATATGAAGGGTATTCTCTTAGGGAAATTGGTGAAGGGCATTATTTTGGGGAAATTGTTGAAGGGAATTATTTTAGGGAAATTGTCCTGAAGACCAATTTTATTAAAAAAATATCTGAAGCAATTATCTCATGGGGTCTATTTCATCAAGCAAAATGCTTGGGATAAAAAATCTAAAGGAATTAGTCAAGGCAAAAAAGAGCCCGAAGGGTCATTTTAAAGAAGCCAAGGGGTACTTTTATAAGATCTAAAAGGCACTTTTAAAAGTTTTAAAGGGTAATATTGAAGGGAAAAGGGATAGTTTATAAAGGCCAAAAGGCAATTTTGTAGGGAAAGTGTCCTTGACAAAACTTTTGAAGGGTAATTGATTTTGAATATTTTGATTCAAAAAAATTGCATTGGTAAGATTATTATGGGAATTATTTTGGGATTTTTTCATTGGAAAAAATATCTGATGACAAAAATATGAAGGGTCATTTTTATAAAACCCAAAGGGAATGTTTAAAAGTTTGAAGTGTCTTTTTAGAAAATATCAAAGGGTACGTTTAGAAGATAAAGTGCCTTTAACAAAAAGCCTGAAGGGTACTTTCAAAATCCGAAGGGCATTTTCAAAAAGTCAAAGGGTATTATTTCAAGAAAATTGGTGAAGGGAATTTCTTTAGGGAAATTTTCTTAGACAAAATTCCTGACACATTTCCCTGAAGGCCAAATTTTATTGCACAAAATGTTTGAAGAGCAAATTTTTGTGAAACAAAAGTTCCAAAGGGGCAATTCAAAAAAAATGAAGGATCACTTCAAAGAAGCTGAAGGGCATTTTCAAAAAACTAAATGGTCACTTCAAAGAATCCTAAGGGAATTTTCAAAAATCCAAAGGGTATTCTCTAGTAAAAATTACTATGGGGAAAATGTTGTAAAAAGAGTCTGTAAAAGAAATGCTAAAAATATAAGTCTCAAAAGTTAGAAACATCACAAAAGGATCTCACGAATAACAAATACATAGAGTAAAGTCTTAGCCTAAGGTTTTAACCATATTAATAAATATGATAAACCTTAGGGTAAGGCTTTAGGCTAAGCCTTATAACAAAGGGACCATACAATTACTCAGACCAAGCTAGGATAAAAGGGAACAAAGGGATCATGGGACATAAAAGAGACCAAGCATAGGATTTTTAGCCTAGGGTTTGGTTGTGTTAAAAAACATGACCAAGCCTTAAGATAAAAATAAAACTAAGTCCATGGTATGGGTAATTTTTCCCCCTTAAATTTAAATAAAAATCCCCTACCAAATTTAAATTTGAATTAGAAGGTCTAGGTAAAACATTAGGCTAGGGTTTCAACAATTCAAATATGAATTTTAATTAATAAATTATAGACCAAGGCTAGTAAAAGATCAATTTAACATTGAAGCACAAAAATCTAATCATGTTCATTTCCAAATGGGTATTATTAAATCTACAACCTGAAACCCAAATATCTAATGTTATCACTTTAGATAAGATTAAACCAGAACCATGAACAAATAAGTCAACCAAACTATGGTGTGGATGTTATTCAAATAAGGAATATATAAAAACATGCTAGTGACACTCTAATGAATTAAATTTTTAATTAGTAAAAATTTGCATAATTTGACACATGGGTCACCATTTTTCAAAATGGGGGTATGTTAACCTCAACAAATGGTGACTTCTAAGGGAAACATAGCAATATGTCAGAATTTAAAGACTCTAGTTTAGACTAATAATTAAGCTACTTATTCCATTTGATCAAGCACCATTATTAATATTAGTTCATGGTTAGAATTAATATTTCACATGTATAATTAGGATAAAACATCAAGACATAACCATGTTGTGTGTGTGCTTTGATTCCACTTACTATTTTCCATGGGATTTAGGAAACAACTTTTAGGTTTCATGCCTTTGACCATCAACATTAAATTACAACATATTTAGATATCTATTAAGAACCATGCTTTAGCTCAGGAAAGGCTTAGTCATTTATCTACTACTATCCAAACATTGATATCCCTAATAGATATTCCTTTATCTCCTCTCATAGCCTAGCTCCACTACCATCTAGGCATCCATAGCCCTGGGGGAGATTACTATAATCACCTTTGTTTTGAAAGATTTTGATTTTATAATAAGCTCTTATTTTTTTATTTTTTGATGTTATTTTTGGATATCTAAAAAATGTTGTGAACAAATTTAGCCAAGTTTAGGGATTTTTTCAAGTGTTTGATACTTGGACAATCACTTATGGCTACAACCTTTGTCTTAGGCAATACTATTTGTTAAGTACAAACATGATTGTGTCCTAATGATTCAAGCTTTCATTCCACATATGTAATACTTCTTAAAACCAAGTTTAGATCAAAATAATGTTAAAAAATCTTAAGGAAAAAATAACCTATCTATTAGTCTTTTCTAGTTTCTTGAAACTATAAAACTAAGCTCATATTTCTACAATCTATGATCAACCAATGTTGAGAAGTCATACCTGCATTTCTGAACTATGAAGTTTCTTGAGCAACAAGATAAAAGTTTAACTAAGAATTATCCAAAAGGACATATTTAAAAGTAAGGAACAAATCAAGAGAAACAAACAAATATAAATAGGCACTATATACAAACAAGGGATATGAAAGAAAAAAACAAAAAACAAAGAATAAGAAAGAAACTAAACTAAACCCTACACTAACTACATAAATTACTTACCTCCAGGGTCAAATGGAAAGTTATTTAGACTACCATATAGCCTTGAATCATGATTTATTTAATTTAGTGGAATATTTTTGTGGATGGGAACATTTGCATGCTTATGTCCTTTAGGTGATCTAGCTTGGTCTCCTATTAGTATTCTCAAATGCATGAATCAAAAATATTAATCTAAGACCCAATCATATTCCTCCCAAATTCTTCTACTTTATAATAAGAGTGATAGTTCTACTTCATCCATAGATAGAAGTGTATTATATCATATTTACCCAATAATGTTATCTTGACTAATATTCTTAGACTGACATCTTCATTAGGTTCTTTTTGAGGTGGAAATAGACTACCAATCTTTGCATAAAAATATTCCAATTCATCCCAAAAGGATTCTTCATCCTAATCAATTGAATGATTCTCATCTAAAATCTCATTATCAAATAATTGATGGTCCCATACTCCTAACATTTTTATGAATTCATATGATAATTCTTGATCTATTTCACCCGCTTCGTCTTCATCCTTGATGAAGAAAGGTAGTTCTTCTACCGAATTAAGTTTTAACTCATCTAGTTTTAGGATTTATAGGACATCATTTCCTTCTTGGGACACCTCAATTTATTTAAATAAATCCTAGTGTAATTGATTCCCATTTTCATCTTCTTTAGTAGTATCCTCTATTCCATTAGTGATTTCATATGAAGTATCCTCATAGTTATCTTTTGAAGAGAAGTCAACTTGTATCTGATCTTGTTCATGAGACTGCTCATTTTGAAGAGTTGTTCCTTCTTCTAGAGTATCTTCAAGTTCACTTTATTCTTTGATTATAAAATCAAATGCCTCTATCATGAAACCTTGATATTTCCTTGTAAATCTAGATGTCCATGCAACATTGTCTTGGTTAGGCATAATTTTAGTCATATCCCTTTCACCTTAAGATGATTCAAAAACATTGTAATGATCAGCCAAATCTATATCATAGAAACTCATGTGTATGTTTTTAGATGATCCATTATTGTTATTATCATGAAACCCATTTGGAGGCCTATTGGACCTTTAAGAAGCATAGTTTCTATTAGAGCCTTCCCTTGTATTTCCTACTTATTTTTGCAATTGAAAAAATTTAATGCTCAATTGTTGAACCATTTTTAATATCAAGTCATTTAAATTTTTTGGTGTCTCAATATCACAAACTGGAGCATTACTAATAGTTGTGGTCATTATAATTCTATGATTTTATGGATGAATCCCACTAGTAGTGCTATTTAGGAACCTTAGGCTTTGGTCAAGATATGGATGACTCAACAGTAATTGGTTCCAAACTAGAGGGTGATTCAGAGTAGGTATATTTTGATTAGCATTAGGGATGGAGTATGCCATTTAACCTTAGGGTTGTATCTAGTCATTAATGATCACAACTTCATCATAATCTAATGCTAATGTATTGATGACATTTGTAGATATTTTTAAGAACATAGAGTTCATGGGGTCTAAGGCATCCTTGTAAATATCCAAATCCAAAGCCACATTAGGTTTATATGGGGCCATGGTCATGCTAAACATCTTTTAGAACCTAACATTAAAGGCTCTTAGGATCTCATTAAAATCCCTCTTAACTATGATGAACTATTAGTAAAAAGTGCATGGACTGATAATTTTTCCAAATCAATTAATGAAAATATTATTAAAGTCATTCCAACAAGTAATGTATTTCTTAGGTACATTGAGAAACCAATCATGTGAAACATATTTGAAAGTGAATGGGAACAATCTACATGCTACATCTTCATGAACTACATTTAATAATCTTAAATTAGCCTTGAATGATTAAATATTATCTTCAGTAGTGACAAAATTTTTAGGACTGAAAGAAGGCAAATACCTTTTAGGATTTTGAGGAAGGTCATGTACTATACCTAGCATGTTGATTGAATAACCACCTAGCCAAGCCATACCTTAAACACATGAGTACCTTGAACTGGTGAAGTGTTTGAGACTTTTGGAATTTTGATTACCTAAGCCTCACCTTGGAAAATTCCATATTTTGACCTTAAAACCTATTTAAAATATGATTCATCAAACTGATCTTTGCAAAGTATAATGACTAATTTTGTATGTTAAGCCAAGTTTACATAAATACATTTAAAACATAACTATATTCAACTAAATAAGTTTAAAGATACATCTAAATTTATGAATGAAAGGGATATTTACACCTCTAAGATTGAATAAACTCAAATTTTCAAAGAACTAATAAATATTTGTACAAAATTACTATTACTAACCTTAAACATAGGGAATACACAAAGCATGAACTACCTTTTCTTGAATGTCTATGAATATCCAAAGAATATCAATCTTTGTGTAAAGGAAGCACAAATATTAGTCGAAGACCATCAAGATAAATTATATTTACACAAATATGATAAAATAATCACAAATATGTAAAAAATACATCGATCTTTGATCTAAACATACCAGAATTAGCAAAGATTCTAAAAATTCACAAAGATCTAAAAAAAATCCCTCCTCATAGCACTAGTGAAGCTCCTCTTATTGATGCCTAAATGTGTCCCATAGGTTCCCAAAGTGTTTAAGAAACTTTTCCCATTTTATAATTCCTAATAACTCAATGATTGAGTTTTAGGTTATGATAATCATGTTATCTTTGATGGAATAGAGGTAGAACAAGTGACTCTTTCATAATATTTATAATATCTAGTCTTTGGGAGTGATCATGGCCAAATAATATATCTATGTAAAATATGTAATAAACTATGCTAGGTGTGGTTAATTATGATCAATAACTAATATAAAGACTAATCTAAGCTGGATATTTACAATACAATTAAACTAAGGTGGTCCAATTAAAAAATAAACAAAAGGAAGGGTAGGGTAGAAAATAAAGATGTTGCTGGTCTTTATTCCAAACATTATGACGAAGTTCAAATCTCATCTGAACATGCATTTAACCAATGTATTAAGTGAAATAGATTAATCCCAAATCACAACATACATCATGCAAGATTATAAAGAAGGTATGAAAAGATGTAAATAGGAACTATGCTCACTTTAAAGATTCACTCATGCAAGCAAACAACATTAACCCAAATGAAAAAAAGTGTAGATAATGAAACAATCCTAATAAATTTAAACTAATATAACATTGGAACAAATTAACAACTCTATATTCAAGATACACATCCAAAATATAAAGGAGCCATTCAAATCTAAAAGTAAAACTAGACAACTAAGAGAAAAACCATATATCACTTCACACAAGCAAATATGGATAGAATTTTTAGAATTTCTTGTTTGTATTCATTTATCAAAGTTTACAAAGTAAATTGGGTCTAAGAACTCCCTCCCTTTTTCAAGTGACAATGATCCTTTTATAAGATGCAAGGAATCATGTTGGTCAGTCCTAACCAATTAAAAAAGTATAGGTGTAGGGACCGTTATCCTTTCCACAAATGTTCTAGAAATACACTAGACTTTCCCAATGGATTGATCTATAAGTAGTGTGTTTTATAAACAACACCTGCCTTTAAAAATAAAATATCCCACTTTCAAAATGGATAAGATTTAGCTATAGGAAGAATATTCCTAAGTCTCTTAATCTCTGGGACCCCTACACTACTTCAAGATATTCATGGTTATTTGATGTTCTTGGCCTAGAGTAATCTCCTTCTCTACTTTTGAAGTCAAAATAGAATTTTATGTTCCCTCAAGAAACATTCCTTTGAGCTGCCATGTCATATTAAACTAATCATAGGTAGGCCCTGGATCAAGTTATCTTTATATAGATGATAATTCAGGCTCTCCTTTGCATTACTAGGTCTATAAGTTCTCCAATTTGGCACATTGTACCCATGTAGCTTTGATGTGGCATCTCCATGGTGTCTTTCTCATCACTATACAAAATATGATCATTTCCTTTGAAAATTCAACTTTGACCTCACACCATCTAATATGTTTATACGAATCAATGCAACTTGTAGATCTTTAGATCCAAATAATTATCTTAAAATTAATGTTTGAATGACCATCATTTAAAATTTTCATGAACATATTTGACAGTCACGAGACCATCAATTTTAAACACATCCCTATGACTATTTAATATCTTAAATTTGACATCCACATGACCATCAATTGATGTCTGTATGACTATCAATTGACATCCATGTGAATCTCATTGATAGGTGCATGACCATAAATTTTAAACACATCTTTGGAACTATTTTTTGAGCTTGACATTTGTCACTCCCTAGTTCATCTTATTTACTATGTGTACCACATGCTGATCTCACATCATCTGATCAATTGGGCCCAAGTAAATGCATGCCATAAATCATGCCAACAAGCATGAAATTTAGGTTTGAGAACATATAAACTTAAGATAAAGTTTTAAGCTAAGGTTTTCATTCACATTAATAAATAAGGTTTCAATACATAGTCTTAGGCTAAGTTTAAAACATATTAAAATGATTGTAATAAAAAATATTCCAATGAAATCTATGTCTTAGGATAATTATCTTGGCAAAATTATTTTAATTTTTTTGCATTTTGATTTGTTGACTTTGCTATAGGATATTCAAGTTCTTTGTGTGGGGAAATTATTTCAAAATTTTTGTTCAAGGATATTCTTCCAAATACCAATTTCATTAGACAAAATGTTTGAATTAATTATCTCATGGGGTTTATTTCATTGGGTAAAATGCCCAAGATAAAAATTCTAAAGAAATTAGTCAGGGAAAAAAAGGGGTCGAAGGGGCATTTCAAAGAAGCCAAAGGGTAATTTTAGTAGATAGAAAGTACACTTTCAAGGTTTTAAAGGGAAATATTGAAGGGAAAAGGGCCATTTCACAAAGTCCAAAAGGCAATTCTGTAGGGCAAGTGTCCTTGACAAAACTTATACATGGTAAGTGCCTTTGAAGATTTTGTTTAGGGAAAATTGTATGGGAAAGATTGTTGTAAGGAATTATTTTGAGCCTTTTACATCAGATAAAATGTCTAATGACAAAATTATGAAGGGTAATTTTAGAAAACTTGAAGGATAAGTTTGGAAGATAAAGTGGCATTAACAAAAAACCCAAGGGGCACTTTCAAAAATTTGAAGGTCACTTTCAAAAAGTTGAAGGGTGTTTTCTCAGGGAGTTGGCAAAGGGAATTCTTTTGGGGAAATTTTCAAAGGGTAATTTTTTGGGGAAATTATCTTGAAGACCAATTTTTTGGGACAAAATTTATGAAATAATTATCATGTAGGGTCTATTTCATCGATAAAAAATCTTGGGACAAAAAGTTCAAAAGAATTAGTTGGGGCAAAAAGGGGCCCTAAGGGTCATTTCAAAGACGCTGAAGGGTACTTTTAGAAGATATGAAGGAAACTTTAAAAAAAATTTAAGGGTAATATTGAAGGTCAAAGGGCCATTTTTCAAAGACCACAAGGTAATTCCATAGGGCAAGTGTCATTGATAAGACTTTTGAAGGATAAGTGCCTTTGAAGATTATATTTCAGGAAAATTGCATTGGCAAGATTGCTATGAGAATTATTTTAGGCTTTTTGCATTAAAAAAAATGTCCAATGAGTTTTTTTCAAAGGGTCCTTTTTATAAAACCTAAAGGTAATGCTCAAAATCTTTAAGGGTCCTTTTATAAAATCCCAAAGGGTACACCTGAAAGATAACATACCCTTAATAAAAAGCTTGAAGGGCACTTTTAAAATCTGAAAGGTTTAAAAAAGTCAAAGGGTATTCTTTAAAGGAAATTGGAAAAGTGAATTATTTTGAGGAAATTTTCCTAGATAAAATTCCTAACACATTTCCCCAAAGGCCAAATTTTGTTGAACAAAATGATTGAAGGACAAATTCTTGTAGAACAAAAGTTCCAAAGGGGCAATTCAAAAAAAGATAAAGGATCATTTCAAAGAAGCTAAAGGGAATTTTAAAAAATCCAAATGGTAAATTCAAATAATTTGAAGGGCATTTTTAAAAATACAAAGGTTATGCTTTAGCAAAAATTTCTATGGGGAAAATGTTGTCGAAAGAATCTGAAAATAAAATGTTGAAAACATAACTCCTAAAAGTTAGACACATCACAAAAAGATCTCATGAATAACAAAGACATAGCATAAAGTGTTAACCTAGGGTTTTTATCATATTAATAAATATGATAACCTTAGGGTAAGGATTTAGGCTAAGCCTTATAACAAAAGGACCATGTGATTATTTAGACCAAGCTAGGATAAAAGGGAACAAAGGGATCACAGGACATAAAAGAGACCGAGCATAGGATTTTTAGCCTAGGGTTTGGTTATGTTGAAAAATATGACCAATCCTTAAGATAAAAATAAAACTAAGTCCATGGTATGGTTAATTTTTTCCTACTTAAATTTGATTAAAAATATCCTACCAAATTTAAATTTAAATTAGACGGTCCAGGTAAAACATTAGGCTAGTGTTTCAATAATTAAAATATGAATATAATTAATCAATTATAGACCAAGGCTAGTAAAAGATCAATTTAAGATTTAATAAAAAAACCCTAAGCATGTTCATTTCCAAATTGATTCTATTAAACCTACAACTTGAAACCCAAATATCCAATGTTAGCACTTTAGATAAGATTAAACTAGAACTATGAAGAAATAAGTCAGCTAGACAATGGTGTGGATGATCTTCAAATAAAGAATATGTGAAAACATTCTAGTGACACTTTGATCAAGTGAATTTTTGATTTCAAGGTAAAAATTTATAGAATTTGACACATGGGTCACCATTTTTCAAGAATGGGGGTATGTTGACCTCAATAGTGTGCTTGATTACGAGTGTTGTTAATAGGAGTTTGGTTTACAAATGATGGGAAAACCTATTGATTACTAGTGGAAGCAACATAACTACTAATGTTAGGCATGGTAATAATTTTATTTTATCTAATTGTGAAAACTTTTTGATTATTTTCCTATGGTAAAACATGATTAGGTGGCATAAAAGGTAGATCACTAGACATGTAGTTCATGGGTGTTAGATTATAGATTAGATTTTGGCTTACATATAAGACACTCAAGATCAAATCATTAACAAAGTATTATGTTTTAGGGCATAGTTGATCATTATGATTTGATTGTAAGTACTTGATTGGCCTAATGGAGATAAAGGACTAATTTCTTAACCTTGTGGAACAATCTACTACTCAATGTTTACAACCTCATTTTATGTCAAGGACAAGGATAAGAGGGATACTAGGGTTCTTATAAGGAAAATATATGTCATTGAATCTAAATCCCTCAGATATGTTTTGATTAAAACCACTTATATTTGAGTATACATGTATTTCAACCTTTAGTAAATATTGTGGAAATGTGCATTGAAAACATTCATAGGTTCATTTGGCTCCCTATGGGAAAAACCAAAGTGATGCTATAGGACAACTAGATCAATGGGAAACTTGAAATGGTTAATGAAAATAATTTATAAATCATTCTAGGAAGTGATAGATCTATTGAGAAAACTAAGATACTAGGCTTAGGCAACTTCCCCCAAGGAGTAAAAGAATAGGTGGTAAGACACATCCTCATGTTGAATTTGAGTTCAGATCAAGGCATATTTAAATGCCTAGCTATGATCCTTAGCTATTTGAATCCCATTAGGTGAATATTTTGGTCAAAAGTTATCAAAATTATTTAGAAAATCATGGCCAAGCCCTAGAACGTTCACAAGGCATCCACCTCTACCAATCAAAGTGGGATTAGCTACCATTGGTAGGTTTTGAAGGGAAGTAAATAGATTGATAAATGGAGTTATAATAGTAGGCAAGGTATTAACTAAATGCAATTATTGTTTTTATCAATTTTCCTTTATTTAACCGTGATTTCCTATGTTTAGTGAGTTTTAGAAATTCAAAATTAGCCCCTGTGGACTTTGATATCATGAGTAACACTCCTAAGTGTTCAACTTTAAAGTTTTTTTCTATAATTTTGGTTTTAAATTTTTGATTAAGTGGAAGCCTTCCTTATAGAACCAATTATATTGACATGCATTTTAACACATGCCAATGTTTTAGGTTCATCTTATGACTCACCTCACTTGAAAGGAGATTTATGCAAATATCCCCAAGGTTTGTATTTACATAGTATAGGTGCACTGATCTTCACTCAATGGATCATTATGATCATTCCATTCAAAGGGTCTTTACCAATTCAACATATTCTAGATTTTAAATTTGTATTTTAGTGATTTTTAGGTAATTAAACAATATAAAAAAATAATTCTAACTTGTTATTTTGTTTGATCAAGTTTAGTGTGGTTGTTGAAAATAAGTAAATAAGCATTCATTCAAGTATTGTCCAATTACAAATTAGAAAGTGTAGGGTTTTGTCTAGTGGTTTGTAGATATTTTTTTATGTTAATTTCATCATCCTAACATTCAACAATGTGGTAATATAATGGAGAAAATTAAAGCAAATATTAAGATATTCATTCAAGCACACATTGTTTTCAAACCCTAGATTAACTAATTGACAAAGAGATGAAAAATACAAGGGAAAAGGAAAGAAATAAAATCATATAAATTTTATTTCAAAATTGAATGATCTCCAATAACTAGTCCCTGACCCAATCAACACTTGCATAATCAAATGTAGATCTAGTGTAAGCTTATAGGAAGAGCTGACAAAGAAAAAAATAGCCACAAACACCATTTGCATGCTCATAATGTAGAAATTAATACTAAGTCTTCAAATAATCAATAATCCATCTCTTTGTCAATCATATTGGAGTTCATTAAAATTATTCTCTCAAAAATTTGTTAGTATGATAGCAAGGGAGGAGTTGAGGGAGATAAACTACATGATAAAAACTAAAAATTTCATGAAAATTAAAAAGGGCCTGGCAGATTCTCTTATAGGAGAAGAAAAATCCAACCCTTAGTGTGTCAAAATGAAAGAATATATATCCAATTTATCTTACATGGGGAAGATTTTTCATACAAAACCATCCAATAACCATCATTAATGCTCTAGATACCTCCTTGGTCATCCTCTCCCTCTAAATTCACCACTTTCACTATCCATTTTCCTGCACAAGACTAATAATGAATTTAATTCATGCAATTAAAAGAAATGAGAAGTAAATTGTCCATAAAGATGTGAATAACTTTTTCTCAAGGCAATATTATGCAAAATTAGATGTACTAGGATGTTCGTGATGGATTCACATTTCCATTAAAATAAATGGTTTCAAAAAACCAAAAAATCAAAAATTTGTAAAAATTGGCCTTTATAGACTAATCAAGATTTTTGGTAGGAAATTGATCTATTTTAATGTTACTATACACAAGCTTCACTAATCAAGATTTTAAAAATTGAATAGCACTAGGGACACTTTTAAACATGTTTATAGACCCAATCAGATCTTTTACATCTAATTTAAATTATGCTTCAAATTTGAAAATGGTAGGAATTGGATTTGGGGGGTCCAAGACCTAATTAAGGTCTAGACCATTGATTATGTCTATCAAGCAATTAGCAGGCATATTCATATTCTAATAATAGTTTTGGGGTTTGAAATCTTGATGGTAGGCTTATGGAGTGTAGGGGCTTGAAATCCCAATTGAATGTCTATGGGGTTTTAGGGGAAAAAAACCTAATTACCAAAGGTATTGGGGGCCTAAGATCCTAATGACCTAGTCAAGGCATGACCCTTGATTAACAAAGGAAATCCCCACTAGGGATGGCCCCAACCTAATCAAGAGATCCATCCCTAATTATTGAAGGAAAATAAATGAGGGGATGTCCCTAAACCTAGTTAGGGTTTCCATCCTTGAGAAACATTATAGGAACTATTAATAGTTTATGGGGCAAAAAGCCTATAAAACATTAGAAGGATGTCAGGGGAAGTAACTAGACTAATCAAGATTATCTTCCCAATTAAAAAAGGCTCACACATCAATTGATGAACATAGACCTAGTTAGGATTTGAACCCTAATTAGTAAATGGAATAAATAAATGCCTATCAAAGATCTGATTAGAGTATTTAATCTGATCAAAACTATGATTAAAAACACCTTCTCTATGTATACCTAGTTGAGACTATAAGTTTGATTAACAAAGGAATGAAACAAAACTCCCTTCCTAGACCTAATTAGGGTTTGGGGATATGATTAAGTCTAATAATTTGAAACTTCCAACACTTATATTAAATTTCATGAGAAAATATCGATTAGTTTAGGGAAAGACAAAAATGACAAGACAAACTAAAATGGAGAAATTGACAAATATTTTACCTGAAAGAGAAATATTTTACTAGTATGAGGATTGAGAAGTCATTAAATGGAGAAGTGAAAAACACAAAAATTGATTGAATGACCTTGATAAATATGATGGAGTATATTTTTAAGGTAAAAATGGCACATAAACCAAAATGATCCCTAAGACAAATTGAGAGACCAAAGCAAGTCAGAAAATGCCTATTTTAGAGACCTAAAAAGTGAGATAAGTGCCCTGAGAATGCATTTTTGATCAAAGAGTAAAACATGAAACTTATCCACATGAGTGAGGAAGATAGGATGGGGTAGGTTTCTGAGGTCAAAAAATCACAAAAATAAAATTGAACCCATGAAGTAGCTACATGGTGCGGAGAGAGTAGGCAGGCAAGAATGCCACACAGGTGGAAGTGTATCAAAACTCTACTTCAAGGCAGAGTGTTATATATGAAACTTTACCTTTTGGACTTGGTCATCATAATGGGATTGGTTTCCAAATCCCAAATATCATGGATATCAAGATGACCTTATAGAGTAGGATAATAAATCTAGGACAACTAAGAGATCCAAGATTCAAATAGAAATTGGGAGGTCATAACTCCACTTTTAAGACAAGTGTAAAATACAAATTTGACACACATAGACATGGTATTTAAAACTATTCTAGTTTCAAGTCACATTTCAACACTTGAGTTTTTAAGACCAATGATTTTTGAATGTAATCCAAATAATATTAAAAGGTAAAAATATAGGTTCCTTAATTATTAGAGAATTAGGGGATGTTTTACAAGAACAAACAAAACTATAATGGTGCTACCTTTCTAGATTAATACATTATGTACTATTCCCCATTCATGAGATTTTAAATAATGCATATTTTCAACTTAATATTTATTTATTATTCAAAATTATCACATGATGACTCCTAATTAGTTATTGGTTCAAATTATCCAAGTGATTCAATAAGGGGGCACAATTGTCCATCATTAGTTATAAGTTATAGTGCAATTCAGTTTCATCTCCATTATCAGTATTCCTTGATCTCTTTTCAATTTTCATCTTTCAAAAGTTTAGAATTTTTAAATTTCAACTAGGAAAAATGAATACTTTATGTGTTATTGTAGGGTCTTCTAAATTTGAGTTCCCTACATAATTTTAGTATCCTCTCAATAAAAAAGTTTGATTTACACATGTTTAATTAAATCTTCTTTACTCTAGAACTTTCAATATTAGAATAAAAGTGGGTTAAATTTATAAATTTAATTTGGTCCCTAGTTATTGGGCCCATTTTTGTGCTACCTAGTGGACTATGCCAACTTAACACATCTTGGCATGAGGCAATTATTTCAAATGATTACTCTTTTGGTACTTTTGGCACCATCTATAAGAATATTTGAGGATCGTGCACCAGCTAGCAGGAAGTTACTTAGCACTTAGGTTTTAAAGGAAATCCATTTGAGTACTACACATGGTAATTGGAAAGCATAGGTGGCAGAGTAGTGGAGCTAATGGAATAATGACCCCCAATAATAGCTCACCACTTGGTGTGTACCCATCTGAACTACCTCAAAGATGCTCCCCTACATATAAAAACAAGCTTGAACCTAAAGGAGGGGAGATGAATTAACTCAATGAAGCTCTACAAAAGTTGAGAATACCATTGATATAGTTTGAGTTAGTATAGATATTGAGAAGAATATGCATTATAACACCCAAGCTTTTTTGTGTGTTGCTAGGTATGAGTAAGTGGGAAATGAGTTGATGCTTTGTTTATGTTATGAACTATACTCTATTGATGAACTTTGATTTAATGGGAATGGTGTTGCATATTTACTTGGTTGTTGATCCATTTTATATAGTTTATCATTATTGTATGATTATGACTTAAGTTCTATATGAATAATGACATAATTTTCATTTTTGAATGTATTTTGATGTAAAGGTCTATTTCAGGTTGCTAATGGCATCAGTATGCCATATAGAGACTTTGGTATACTTGTAAAATTTACTAAGTATTGAAACCAACATGTATTGAATCCCTAAAACCACACCTAGAGCACCAACTTGAAGAATGAGCACCTAAGCATAAACCATTCCCTTGATTCAAATAAGTGCCTAAATGACACTTAACTTGATATCCCTATGGCTTGCACCATTAGGAGCTATAACTAGCTATACATGAACTTATGCCAAAAGACATGTGCCTTTGAAACTTATGTAGCTAGTCTAATACAGACTTATGTTACCATGACTGGGACTAGTTCCCTTGAATAAGAGTGCACCTCTTGATCATAGCTAGAACAACACATGTTGATAGTTTACCTAAGCCCATTTCACCAATGAATAAGTCTCATTGAGACTAAAGTTATAAAATGTTTCAATTAACCCAATATGGGCCCTAGTTCTTTCATTATTATGCTTCGAGTGAGTGCATAAGGCTTACACCTTGTGTGAAGTTAATGCTAGCATAGTAGTGTATTTAAATGTTGTGTGCCATAGACTTTTACTATGCTTATACTTAGTTGTATCAAATAAAGAACTAGATTGGATTGATTATTAAGAACATGACTAAGCACATGAGCTAAATAAAGAAACATTTCTACAACATTTTGGTTTCATTATTGGGACTTGTGTTGAATTTTATTGCTATAATGGTGTAACAGAATGATGCTCTAAATCTTGTTCAAGAAAATTGAACACTAGATAGAGTAAGTGGAAGATAGTTTCATGTAGAAGCATCTGACATGTTAAGGACAAAATCCAAGAGAATGGGTGCAAACCAACCTATATGATGCTTTGTATGAGGTGTTATTTTGTGAACTACCTAAGCATATGTACTAGTGGTTGGTTACCTATACAACCTCTAGAAGACAAAGCTACAACCAACACTTTGAGTGGATAAAGGAGTTCCTAGAGAGGCTTGATAGCCTAGATGACATTTGGACACACATTGTAGATAAGTGGTAGAGTGGTGTATTGAGTAGATACATTTTGGAATTCATAGTGATGACCTTCTCTTGCCTTGAAGAATAAAATTATGTGTTCTTTCATGAATCAATGGGTGCATTCATAAGAAGGATTAGAAATGAACTAAAGAAATTGCTGGTGGATTATGGTATTGAAACCGTAAGAATAGAAGGCTAAAATCCTTGCATGTATAATCAAACATAGAAGGTGAGAAGGGGAAGTGTGGGTGAGGCATGATGAAAAGAGATGAGCAACCTGACACTTGAGAGATCCAAAGGTAGAACTATAATAAGTGAAGGTATAGGCTAATAAAGGATATAGAAATTAGAAGGGTTGAAAGGACCCATAGTGAGTGGGAAGGGAATGGGGAAGGATCCCTTAAACTATATTAGCATGAGGAAAGAGAGGAATAAAAAAGAGGTTAAAATCAATAGTTGGGTGTAAAATTCATTGGGTTCCTACAAGATGTGGCGAATGAGGATGCACTGGAAGAACCTACCCCCTTTGAACCTAAAGCACAAGCTCATGTATTAGATTCTCTACCAAAAGATAGAAGAATGATAACTAACCCTATTATCAACATTGAATTTTATATACTTTACAATTTAAACCAATAATTTATGATTAAATTAGTTATTCCTTATGAGGGATTGAATAATAATACCATAAGATTAGTGAGCACCAACCCAAGAATCTAGAACATAAGTGTAAGTATTCTTAATTAGAGGATTTTAGCTATGTTGAATGGGTAATAGCCCATAAGAAGTTTCCCAATTCCACAAGTGAGTAGTACCATGTCATTTACCTCGATGGCATAACCTACAATAATAGGTTAAGTGCCCAACCCTATAAGTAGAGGCATTAGATGATTGCCTCTAACACAAATGTCAGGGGAGTAAGCACCTCAAACTTTAATACCACACCCTCAATAGATTTATTATAAAATGGTGATACATTTTCCCAAATATCATGTCATTTATAATACTATAGATAATTTTCTCAAGTTTCAACTTCAATGACATGCTTAGGTTATCACATAGTCAGAGTGCAAGGTGACTCAATTTGCAACCACCTTATTGGATCGTACCCATACCTAGTATCAAAAATTTGATCCAAACTAGGCTATGGTTGATTATAATATAATGAAGGAAGAATTCTTGAAGGAATTTGATATACCTAATTTTGAGTAATAGAGCATCATAGTGCTCAAGGAAATCAACCAAGGGTTATCCAAGAGCATGTACTTATATGACACATAATTTAAGACTCTCCTTTCTAAGTGTCCATATGATATCCACCCCTCTCAACACATGTAATGGTTTATTGGGGGCCTATTAATACCTTTCAAAAGAGTATTATCCATGAATACCTTCATGTACCCCCGTGAAGTGCTTGAAGCCACACTCTAGGCTAAGGTAGTAGGTAGGATTGACACCAAGATCAACCCATTTATGGAGGTGCAAATCATGTCAATGGCCTCCCAATTATAGAAGTTGACTATCGGTTTGGTAAATGACACTTAAAATGGATTATAGTGTACTAACTATGAGATGGAGGGTCATAAAAAGAATACTTTCCCATGAATAACTATTTTCACCTTACTTATTAGCTATGATGTTTATCATGGGTTGCATGACTCTCAAAATTATCCCCTATTGTAGCATGCTAGTCAAATGAACACTATTATCTATAGTAATATTTTCAACACCTATAATAATTCAATACGGTATTATAGATTTATCTATGAAATACACCAAAATATGGAGAAAGGTTCATGGTAGGCAAAGACCATAACTAGTAGGTAGGAAGGCCAAGGAAATGAAGGCTATGGCTATCAAAATACTAGTTATGGGAATTAGTGAGGTGCGTGTGGGTAAGGTGGAGGAGTAGTAGAGTAAAATTCCCATCATGATCATGTTACAAGTTTGGGCTGATTGAGAATTACCAGTGTGACTACCCCATGTACCTAACATGAAGGTATTATCAAGGACCACATGCAGTTGAGCATTTCTTAGACTTGTACAAAAAGTTGACTCAAGGTTAGCCTAGTATAGATAAGGGTGATACAATGGTTAGGCATGATCAAAAAGAGTAAAAATGGACTCCCAAACTATATTATATGTGTAAGGAGCCACCTAATGTAAATTCCATAACTCAGAATGGGTTCAACACATAACTGCCTACTACTCTGACAAAAGAACTACACTTGAAATATGGTGAATCAACTTGTGCCAAACACATATCATGACCTGAGCCATAATTTATGCCCTAAACCTACATGATATAAGGGCATCCTAAAATAATCCATGAATGTAATACAAAGTTTTTGCAAAGAGCTCCAACTAGCCAGAGATATAGAAGCACAGGTTACCACCTCATGCAAGAAGCAAGATAGTGTGGAGGCTAAATTATAGGATTTCATCGATATCTTGTGCCTACTACAAACTAAAGGGATGTTTCCCCTAATTAAAAAATTAATTTTAGAGCACATAGGGAAGAGACTAGAAGAAGAGGCTACACCTTAGATGATTGAAGTTATTTCACCACATATAGATCAAGCATGTGAAGGCATACTTAGAACATAGAGTATGACCAAGAACTACTAATAAATGCCACCATCGATGGATGGTATATTTGTGATGTCCTTATGGACATAAGTGTTAAGGTTAACATTCTAACCAAAACCACCTAGGAGAAGATACAATGGCCACCCTTAAATCCCTCCCCTTATATGTTATTTATGGCCAACAAAACCTGAGCACAACCTATCAGGATCCTAAAGGTCTCTATCATAGATATTATGGGTTATAAATTTTGAGTTGACTTTGAGGTAATCAAGTTGGTAGAACATGATAAATATCTAAAACTCTTAGGTAGGCCATGGAACTATGAAAATAATGTGGACATGCACTTCAAAAATCACTATATGACTTTCATTAATGATAAAGAGAGGATGGTGATCCCCCTATCAAGTGATCAAGGGCTTCCATATGTGGAAAGTATTGATCTCAAAGATGAGATCAATCACATTTATAAAATCATGATGCATGGCACTGCGAATCTTAACCCAAGTGACCAAGGAGTGCTTAAATGGGAGGATGAATAATTAGATTTTGATGTAATTGACTTAGCTTGTGATCAATAGGTTGAAGAGGCTTATGAATTTACTAGATGAAGGTGTAACCTAGTGCAGGAAACTAAGCCAAGACCAACCTAAATGGGATTAATTAGAATTAATCACACTTAGAAGAAATGGGTTCCCTATGCCAAAGAGGTAGGGAAAAGGGTGTTCCATATGAGTAAAGGGAAGCTTGCATCATTCCCAAAGTTATGGAGGGACACATCTTATAGAGAACTATGTCCATGACATTGAAGCATGCATTCTCAAGGAAATAGATAGAATGGGTGTACTAGTGCATACCCTAAAGAGAATTATTACTAATTAGGGGGTAGTGAAAAGGCCTAGCTTGCCAACATGGCAAGATGTAAAGGTATAAATATGCACTAGGTTTGGAAAAATTAATGAGGACTTAGACATACCTACTTACTCAAGTGATTTCAACCCAATCATGCATGTGCACTTTTGTGAATAAACTCAGACTGTTTATGGCAAGAACACACCTAAAAGCTTATGGGTGCATAACTTATATAGGACTTTAAAAACATGGAAATGAGCATGGTACATTGTAAATGAAATGTTCTAAGAGATAATAGACTTGGAGGTACTTAATGAGAGGTTTGTGCACACCTTCTCCTTCTCTTTAGAGAGCTTAGAACTATGGGAACCACTACAAATAATTTATAGGGTAGTGTTTGAGGACACTGCCATCCTAAAAGATCACTTTAGAGACATGTTTATGGATAAATGAATAACACTCTTAATGTTATTTAAATATTAGGTGATCAATAGTGACTCTAGTGAGGAGGATGACAAGACCTAGAAGGAGCACAATTAGAAGGCTCTAATAGGAAGACAAAAACTCATGTACCTTATGGATGATAGCATCCCAAATGAAGAAGATCCAAATCATCTTTGAATTGCAACAACTTAGGGGATAAGTAAAGTTTAATAATCTCATCAAGAGAGGAATTAACTCTACCATGCACTACTTGACCACTAAATTAGACATTAGCATAGAAGGTGAGCCAAAGAATACCACTATAGGCACTTGATAGTCTAAGGTAAAGATGGCATGAATCATATAACTCTTAAAGGATTTTTAGGAATTATTCTTATGTAGCTACTAGGACATGAATGTTACCCACCCTTCCCTTGGAAAAATGAGCATCAAATTGGTAAATGGTGTAAGGCCTATCAAGAACCACCCATATAGAATGAACCCCAACCTATGTGCCAAGGTGAAAATAGAGATTGTGGAATACTGGATATGAGTGTCATCTACCCTATACAAGAGTCTAAATGGGTGAGCTTGATGATCATAAACATCAAGAAGGATGGGTACATATAGATCTACATTGACTATAGACTTTTGAACACCGCATTCATCATTGACCCATTCCCAACCTTGTTCACCAATGAGGTCTTGGATGGCATCATAGGATGCAAAATATATACTTTCACTAATGGTTTCTTGGGCTATGATAAAGTGTAGATCAAGGAGGAGGATAATCCCAAAACAACCTTTGTGAATGAATGGGGTTGTTTTGCCTACAATGTGATCCCTTTGGGCTCAAGAATGTGTTATCCATATTTTACACAATGGTGATCACTACTTTTAAGGAATTCATCCATAAGTTCTTCCACATTTATCTAAATGACTGGAATATATATGGCCTTTTAAGGGACCATTACGGCAATCTATACCTCATATTTGAGAGGTATAATTAGTTTTATATATTTTAAAACCTAAAGAAGTACATCTTTGTAACCCTCTTTACAACATTGGTTGGGTACATTATCTATAAGAATGGTTTTCTTGTTGACCCTATGAAGATAGTCATCATAATTCAACTCTAGACTCCTTTAACATATAATGATGTTCATGCCTTTCTAGGCCATTGTAGCTACTATAAGAAGTTTATACAAAGCTATGCAAAGATTGTATCACCTCTAGAGGAACTCTTATGTAAATATGGCCCATTATATTTGGGTAGGGTGCAAGAGGAGGATTTTTAAATATTGAAGCTAAAATTGGCCAGCATGCCAATTCTATAATTTCTAGACTGGACTACTCCTATCCATGTCCATATCAATGTTTTTATCTCTATAATTAGTGTCATATTGGTACAACTAAGTGAGAGTAAGATGGACCACCCCATTTCCTTTGTAAGTAAGAAATTGACACAAGCATAATAGAATTACACCACCATCAAGTGTGAGGTGTTGGCAATGGTGTATGCCTTACAAAAATTTAGGAAAAATATATTGGTGACCCCATTCATATTTTTCATTGATCATGAGGTGCTCAAGTACCTCATGAAAAAGCTTGTTTTACATGGGAACCCATGAAGATGGATAGTTCCATTCAAGGAGTTCTAATTCTCCATTATTGTTAAACCTAGAAAGTATAACTTTGGGCTAGACCATTTATCTCACATAAATTCTAATGATGTAGTGGTGTCAATTAAGGATGAAATATTAGACACACAAATGTATAGAGCCCAACATGCCCCTAAAGACTTGGTGGAGATTATAAATTTCCTAGCATCTTGGTTGTACCCCAAACCATGTCAAATAAGGAGAAGAAGCAACTTGTTATCCATGCCTCCCCTTTCTATCTCATTGAGGGGGAGTTGTAAAAACTAAGTAGAGATGAAGTATTGTATCAATGTGTTTTAAAACATAAAAGGGAATCCATCTTACAAGAAGTGCATGAGGGAATCATATGAGGCCATTACACTATATATGCAATGGGATTTAAGATATTACAGTCAGGCTTGTGGTGGAGAAGCTTGTTTCAAAATGAAAAGGAGTGTGCCAAGGCATGAAACATATGCTAATGCACTAGGAAGCCCAACTAATAGGATGATATGTCTCTCATCCCCATTATTTCCTAAGCACATTCAAGAAATGGGCCATTGATTTTATTGGACCAATAACTCCCATAGTATGGCACATAGGTACAAGGTATATTTTTGTGACTACTGACTATTTCACTAAGTGGGCCAAGGTCATATTAATAAAAAATTGCACAACCACAACAACTATGTACTTCATTTGGGAGAACATAATAATTTGATACAGGTACCCACATAATTTAAGTAGTGACAAGGGCACTCATTTCATCAATAAGGCAATGCACATCCTCTTAATTGAATACATGGTGGTGTACCATAAGACTACCATATATCATCCACAGGCAAATGACATAGTTGAAGCATTCAATAAGATCTTGGGAACAAGTTTGACAAATATATGCAACATTTTCTACAAGGATTAGGATGATCACATTTTAGTATTACTATGGGCATACCACACAACATATAAGTGCTTGAATAAGGTTACACCATTTTAACTAGTGTTTGGCACTGAATCAATTCTCCACATGGAATTCATGGTGCCATCCTTATGCATTAAATGGATTGGTCACTTATATGACCAAGAATATTTAAGCACAAGGTTAGAAGACTTGGAGCTCTTAGATGAAAAGTGCACCCAATAAAGATGGAGTTAATGAATCAAAAAATCATGATAGAAGATCTGACATGATAAGCATATCAAGAACAAGGAGCTAACTGAAGGAGCATTGGTCTTTCACTATGATTTTGAGTACCTTAAACTCCCAAGAAAATAAAAAATAAGGTGGATGGGATCCTACATCATCTACAACATATTAGAGATAGGCACATGCAAGTTATTCATGTTATCTAGTGAAATGATCCTAAGGCATTTCAATGGTAACTAATTAAATCTATATCAATAGTAGGATGGTGCTTGTCCCATAAGAACACCAACTTCTTGATCATTAGTCAGTTGGAATTGAGTTGACTAGAATATAGTTTGATGTAAGCTAAACTTTTTTTTGTTTTATTTATTCTTTATATAGTGTAAATAGGCATTAAGTGGTGCACAAAGGCTATAAGGACTTATCTATTCACACTTCATGCATAATTCTATCCAGATGAATCAAGAAATTTCATTTTCTAAGCAATGAGTCCATGACACTTAAGTTATGGGTGAATGAAACTAATCTAGCTCTAGTGAATTCATCTAGCCTCTCACACATAATTTCAATCGAGTGAGTTGAGCACTAGCACTTTCTAAGAACCTAAGGCCATACATCTAAGTGGTGGGTGTGTGAGACTCATTAGACTCAAAAAAGAGGCACACAGAACCCTATGCACAAGTTTCCAAATGAAGGGCACTTTCAAGCCCATAATTGAACTACTCTAGCCTTTCATGTATAATTACAATCGAGTGAGTAGATGACTTGTAACTTATAGGCACAAGAGGCCATACATATAAGTGGTGGGTGCATGAAACTCCCCAAACACAAGTAGAAGATGCACAAGATCCATGTACATAAGGTGAACATTAAAGGGATCTTCGAGGCCCAAGAATGAACTACTCTAGCACTTTCACACATAATACCAGCTGGGTGAGTTGAGATCATTTTATTTATAAGCATCTAGGGATAGATGCCTAAGTTTATATGTGTGAGGAAATTATCAAAATTTGAATATTTGAGAACAAAATGACAAAGTACATAAGTACAAAGGTAACCTTGTACCAAATTTAGAAAGAGGTGCATCAATTGATCATGCACCAAAGACCAAATAAGAAGGTGAAGATGCTCAACATGGTTAGATGCAAGAAATAAAGTGAATATGCAAAATTTAACTATGTGAAAGAGAACCAAAAGATAATGCAAAGTGCTAAAGGGCTGATGCAAGGGATTTTTATGGGTTAGGATAGGCCAAGGTAAGATGAAATATAAAAAACTGACTAAAATAGAGAAGTGTGATTGAAATGGAAGTACAAATAGAAGATAAAGTGGAACTGAGGAGGATAAATCATGTGTAGGTGAGGCACTACACCTAGGTTTCCATAAGGAAGGCAAAAGTCATGACAAGTGAACAAGAATAGGAGAAGAATTGTCTAAGATAGTTGGCATCCACCTAGATTTGAGTAGGAAGTGACCATTTGAAATAAACATCACTTTACTAAATTATATTTATAAATCATTAATGAAGTGGTGGTAGAGACACAAAGATACACATTTAGTGTATTGATGATAAAGTATTTTCATGGATTTCACAAAATTTTGTGTTTTCTAAGAAATCTAGGCACTGGCATGCCATAAAGCACCTGAATTAATGATGGTAGATAAGGAAAGAGTATAAAATATAAAGAGATAGACTTGATTAGGTTACAAAGTTTATATTAACTTAAGATTTAGAGTGAACCTAAGTGAAAACTAAAGATTCAAGGTGTGAAAACACTATACTAGTGAGAATTTGAGTGCTTTCAAGTACTAAGAATGAATTACTACATACTAAGAAGGACTGCATTCATAGTAAGATTGATTTGGAGAAGTGTGGAGAGAGGATTCTATAGAAATTAAATATTTGGATAACTGAATTAATGCCTAAGCTACCATTAAAGACAAATAAATATTGAGATCCAAGGGAATAATCGTAGATCCTATGATTGTAGAAGTGACATCACCATTCGAGGCTTTGGTAAACTATACCTACCATTCTTCAACACTAGTAAATTTAGGATGGTGAAGAAATGGAAGGGATCAAGCTTTGAGTAGGCATAATAAGATTTAAAATGGGTGCATATAGTGCCTAAAGTAGCCACAATAAAAATAATGGCACAACATGTGGAAGTCGTGAGCATGGCATAAGTGGACACCAAGATGCTCACCAAAATGTCCTACCAAGTAATGAAATTCCCTCTAGAGGTCATGAAATGGAAGGATTGGCACTCTTTCATGCACACCTTCTAGTTAAAATAATATAACCATCTCATGTCCAGTCATTTACAAGACATTGTACAAGATTGGATGGTAGACATAAGATGGAAGATGGTACAAGGTGATGCCCTATTTGATGTCTCAATATAAGATAAATTGATATCTTCTGATGTAACTAAAATTTATGAGTTGTCATGATTTGAGAAGCTGGAAGAGCTTGTATAATTCTTACTCTCACATGTCCACAAGGACCAAATTTACTTCACAAGGAAATGCAAGAATATTTTAGTGCAACTGATAAAGAGAATAATTGGGCTTCTAGATACCGGTGAAGACATCCATTAGATGATGGATAATTATGAATAGGTGGAGATTATATCATAGATCCTAAATTATTTCAAGGGTGTATTATATTCCCCATCAAGGAGTGTAAGGACCCTTGCATGAGGGTGGTAACATGCCTTTTAAGCTCCAAACTATTCTTAGGTGGTCGATGGACCATTGTGACTAAGGCATACCTTTACATCACCTATCACATGGTGTAAGGCATGTAGTTCAATATTACCAAATTCATCACCAATTAATTTTTGAAGAATTTGTATGAGTGCCACAAGGCAAAAGAGACATTCAGGTATGGATCCATTCTTATTCTCATAGTCATGAAAGAGATTGTAATTCTAGATGGGGATGAGGGCAACCTCTGGGTCTTTCTAAAGCATAATGACTTCATAGCACAAAATTAGAAAGACTTCATAAGCCCCATCTATTTTAGTGCCAAATATAATACTTGCATCATGAGATGGTGTGAGAGGTACATATAGACCTTTGGGATAGAGTGGTGCATCCTTCAAGGGCTCCCTTAAAGCATGTTTTGAATAACAACCTTTACCATAATGTAACACTATTGTGTATTACACTTGGTGCTTGTTAATGGTAACAAGTTTGGGTGGCTAAAGCTCCCCTATGAATTTTTGTCAAGATACTTTAGGGATGCACTATGATGGATCCCTAATGCATAATAGTTAGACATTCCAATAAAGGAACTCGATATGGAGAGGCATAGGATGCAGTACTAGTTCATTCACATAGATGGGAAGGCCACTAAGGATAAAGAGGATAAGTCAAATCACATCAACATCCATCCTCTCCAAGAGGTGACCATAGATGGACACATCCATAGTCTCTAATATGAGATGAAGCCAAAGAAGAAGGGACCAAGCATAGAGTAGTGTGACAATCCCCACTATCAAGATCATTAATGAAGGGACCTCAGTGATAGCAGAGAAGAAGTCTCTCAAAAAGAAGGGGGAGACTCTGGAAGAGATAAGGGAGTGAATAAGGCTCAAGATCAACTCAAAATAAAAATCCTCTCTTTTAGCCCCCATAAAGAAGTATGTGTGATTCTTTCCAAAGGCTTCCCCTAATGTAAGGGAAAAAGAAAAGGGGAAGGTTCTTACAGTGGCATCGACGGTAACCCTATCAGACATAAAAGAAGAGATGGAGGAAGAAACTTTTGGGATGGGTATATATATTATGCCCAAGGAATATGACTCCTCATCAAGTGATAGTACCCCCTCTCCACCCCCTCAGAGTGAATTGGAGAAGAAGATGAGAAGATGGAAGGAACTTGGCCTTAGTGATGATTTTATCTCAAAGGAATAGTAGATGGAGGAATAAAGAGAAGAAATAATGAAGGAAGGAATGTCTAAATAAGACATTAAGATGGTAGAGGCTGAGGAGTGAAATAAATAAGGGGATAAATTCAAAGATTAGGATCTAAAAAGTAGAAAATATGGAGGAATAAGTGAAGAGCCCAATGAGGTAGAAGCACTTGGAGAAGAAAGACCCTAAGACACACCAACTAAAGAAGATTTGAAGTGTAAATGGAAGAGAATGGGCCTAGACTAATATCAAATCAATGTAGCACTAGAGTTTCATTATAAGTGAGAGGCCATAAGGGCCAAGGGCATGACCCAAGCTTGATCGAGTGGAGGCCAAGGAGATAAAGGTTGAAGAGGAGAAGACTAACAAAACCATCAAAAAGAGAAAGGTAGAAATAAAAAGGGCCTAAACAAAAAGAGATAGAATAAATAGAGAGAGAGAGAGAGAGAGAGAGAGAGAGAGAGAGAGAGAGAGAGAGAGAGAGAGAGAGAGAGAGAGAGAGAGAGAGAGAGAGAGAGAGAGAGAGAGAGAGAGAGAGAGAGAGAGAGAGAGAGAGAGAGAGAGAGAAGGTTATTTTTATCATGAAACCCATAGAGGAAAAATCAACTGAAGAGGTGCCTAACACCCACTCTAGCCTAGCAGAGTAAGTTGTACAATAGGTGTGCCCTAATTCTAAGGGGTGCTTGAAGATAAATAAGGCAATGCTAGTGCCTCAAAATAATAAATAGAGAAGGTAGTAGATACCCTATGGGGGCAAGAGGAAAGTAAGACTAGCACTGTGGAGGTTCACATTGAAGAGCCACAATAAGAAGAAGCAAACCAAGAGGAGAAGTCTGATGAATAAACCCTAGTAGAGCAAGAAGAAGAATGAGAAGAATAATAAGGCGCTAGTCAAAGAAGAGGAGTATGAGCCAAACTATAGGGGAAAAGCATAGGAGTTCACTAAAGATGTTGAATTTTACATGTTGGAGTACATGCACCCTAAAACTACCATAGCCCTAATGTGCCATCAAGTTTCTTCAGCTCTTAATTGTGATATAGATGAGCTTTAATTCAAGGTACCAAAGAAAACAATCTAAAACACCAAAAAACTAGAAGAGAGGCATGAATACCAACTTATAAATCAAAGGGATATAAACCTCTTAAGGTCAGCTAACACTCTCCTTAAGATGACGTTAGTAGTAGCACATAAGAACATCATCAATGATGTTTATGCCAACAAGTAGAAATAAATAATGCAAGAGGTAGAGGAAGAAATAAAAGTAATGAAGCTAAAACTCTAGTAGCTAATTAAGCATGTTAAAGAAGTAGAGCCATCCATTTTGGATGGTGTTGATACTTTGGAAATAAAATAGGTTGATAAGTTTGCATGATAGTATAACAAATGCTCCCCTCGATGAAGCTGATGATATTGGAATAAAAAACCCATGTGAAGCCATAAGAAGAGAGCTAAACAAAAAGCTTAATGTTGTAGAGGACCTCTTCTCCAAAATAAAAGAGGGCATAGAAGAAGTGGATATAATCTTTTTAAACTTCACCACTCAAGCATCAATCATAAACTTGCACATTCAAAAGGCAAAAGAGGAGAAGGATGCTTTTATGGATCATGATTTCACTATGAGCAGGATCGATCATGTGAAAGTTATGGCATAGGTCAACACATTAAGTGCCTAATTTAAAACCTATGAGCAAGACCTAAAAGTACTATTATGTGCCTTTCAAACAAATGCAAGTGAGTAAGGGGACATTTTAAATGGCAAGGTGAGAATATCTAAGGAAGGCCTAGAAGCCTTTAGAAAATATATGAAGAGAATGGACATGTCTATACTCAAGGATACATCAATGAAAGTATAAGGCACCACCAAAGAAATCAAGCTCACCATTTAGGGCTTTGAGAGCTTCAAGGTAGAACTACAGTAGGGTGCACTTAAATTTTGTGCAATAAAGGCACTGAAAGACTAATCTAAATGTGGACTAGTAATTTTGTATGGGGTAACATTGGGCCCATTTTTGTGATATCTAGTGGACCATACCAACTCATAACATCTTGATATGAGTCAATAATTGTAAATGATTACTCTTTTGGTAATTTTAGTGCTAGCTAGAAGAATCTTTAAAGATCTTGCACTAGTTGGGAGGTAATTGTTTAACACTTAGGTTTTACGAAACATCCCTCTAAGTACTGCACATGGTGGTGGAGAGTGTGGGTGTCGGAGTAGTGGAACTGGTGGAATAAGGACCCTTAGAAATAGCTTAGAACCCAATGTGCACCATCTGACCTAGATCAAAGATGTTCCCCTACCTATAAAAATAAGTTTGAACCTAAATGAGAAGGGGAGATGAATTAACTCAATGAAGCTCTATAAAAACTAAGAATGCCATTGATATAGTTTGAGTTAGTATGGATACTAAGAATAATATGCATTGTAGCTCCCAAGCTTGTCTATGAGCCACTAGGCATGAGTAATTAGGAAATGAGTTGATGTTTTATTTATGTGATGAACTATACTCTATTGATGAACTTTGATTTAATGGTAATATCATTGCATATTTACTTGGTTGTTGATCTATTTCATATAGTTTAGCATTATTGTATCATTACAACTTAAGTTTTGTATGAATAATGGTATAATTTTCGTTTTTGAATGTATTACAATGTAAAGGTCTATTATAGGTTGTGAATGGCATCATTATACCATATAACAACTTTGATATACTTTTAAAATTGACTAAGTGTTGAAACTGGCATGCACCAAAGCCCTAGTAACCATGCCATGAGTGCTAAATTAAATAATTAATACCTAAGAATAATTCATTACCTTGATTTGACTAATCACCTGAATGAAACTTAACTTTCTATCTCTATGACTTATGCCATTGGGAGCTATAACTATCTCGACATGAACTTGTGCCAGAATACTTATGCCCTTGAAAGTTGTGTAACTAGTCCAATACAGACTTGTGCCACCATGAATGGGATTAGTTACCTTGAATAGTATTATGATTCTTTATATTATCTAGAACAACACATGATGATAGAATACCTAAGCCCATTTTCCCAATGACTAAGTCCCATTGGGACTAAGGTTGCACCATGTTTCAACTAGCCCATTGCAGGGCATAGTCCCTTCACTACTACGCTTAGAGTGAGTGAATAATGCTTGTGTCTTGTGTGAAGTTTATTTCAAAATAGTATTACATTTAAATGTTATGAAACATATACTTTTACTATGCTTTCCCCTAGCTATATCAAGTAAATAACTGTCTTGGATTGATTGCTAAGTGCATGACTAAGCACATGAGCTAAATGAAGAAACTTTTGTACAACACAAGTAATAGATAATGTTGGTTTTGACACTTCTTAAACCACATGACTTTTACAAAATTACATGACTCTTATTTCCTATTGCTTTAAGGATTTTGTCCAAATGTAGGCTCAATCCTTTATTGGCCATCACTACTATATAAATATTTCAAATTCAAATTTTTAATATACGTTAAATCCCTTTTAGACTATACCCATCTTAATAAAAGTATCCCTAACCCTTTTATATAAATCCAAGCTTGATGGATAGCATCATTTTCATTATTGTCTACCTAGGTCGGCTATGTCCCATGCTAGATAATGACTAGTCTCCAAAATTCAAATTATTATTTTGGATATTCCTATGTGTTTCATATGGTTGTCTAAATGAAATTATAAAAAGTTTTTCCTATAAGTATAAATCAAAGGTAATTCATTTCCCCCACTTTCTTTCCACTTATATTAAGCTTACACACTATTTCACATTGATAAAATCTTCCCTAATGTTGCCAAATTCAATATCATTCACAAAGAGTAGCCATAATCCAAGTTAGTAGCATTATAAAGCAAGTCAAGATCTATAATTTTAGTATCAAATCCATTTTATAAATGTATACATATAATCAAAGGATCACAATTTCACATTCACTCTAGGTGGGTTAAATATGTGGGATTGATTTCCCTCCTTAGAGTATTGGATATGTAGGTAATGGTCAATCATCAAGGGGTGATTGAGGTTATATTATCTCATTACCTTCCCCTATTTTTTAAGGTTTTTTAGATATAAATTTTATGGTAGGGTTTCAAATATAAAATAATCAACATAATTATTTCTATGTTACATTATCTAAATTATTATATCTTAGATTTATCGTTAGACACAAGTACAAAAAACATTATGATTAGTTTTTCATCATAGTCAATGGATTGGAATCACCTATGATGTTTTCCAATTAAAATAACCATGTAAAATAATATTATATGATTATATCTTTTATCTTTATTTTCTATAATTCTATTTCTTTTTATAGTTTCATGTCAATCAATCAGCATAGTCAACTAGGATAAGTCCACAGTCAAAAGACAGGAACAACCTGAATTGAATTCCATTTATAATAGACCTATCCAAAAGTATTTTATCATTATGTTCTTACTTATTTACACTTTCATACAATAAAAATAATCAACATAAATATGTGTGGAAACTAATTTTTTCTCTTCCTAGTATTTTCCCAAAATAATAATTTTCTATATTTAGCATTTGTTAAAATTAGAATTTTTTATTATTGTATATCTTTGTAATTTTGATAGTATCTAGTTTTAAACCTATATAATAATTTAAAAATTTATTTTTTTGATAAAAAATAGGGTTAAAGTTATATGTGCATTAAAACACTCAGTATCACAAAGACTAAGAGTCACATAGAGAGAAATTTAGAGAGAAACACAATTTGAGTAACATAAAGAATACACAATGTCATGCAGAGTCAAATTCAAACAAGAAAATAGTCACACATAAAATATGTCACATAATGGACTCCCAATTTCATGTAGATTAATATTCAAATAGATAAAGAGTCACACAATGTAATAAATAGTCAAGGATCACACTATGTGACACATCAAAACAACAATCATGCATATAATGAGAAAGGATAATGTACACAATCCCTATATGTCATCATCACATATATAAAAATATATTATTATTATAGTATAGCACTATAATTAGTATAAGTAATATAAAGTCATGTAATTAGTATAAATATCTCAATAGGATCAATTAAATGGTCATAATAATATGTAACCTATGTAAATGTACCAAGATGCCATCAATGTAAATCTAAATAAAAATAAGCTAAAACTTTAGAATTATTTAAAATTTAAATATATATATATATATATATATATATATATATATATATGTATGTATGTATCAATCTATCATAAGTTTGAATGTAATTAATTGAGATAGATATAATAATGTGATTTACTATTTATGCAAATTACTAAAGAGATCAAAATACTTAGCTTTATTATCTAAATGATTAACTGTGATTGTGTTCTAATAGTGGAAACACACTAAAAATAGGATTTTCATTCATAAAAATCCTTAAATGTGATAGGTAGATTTGGTACTGTTAGGCTTGGGGAAGAATGTTGATGCTAGTACTTAGGGTTGACTTTACTATTTAGGGAAGGTTTGTCTCTTTTTGACCACATGGTGTGATGTGCCTCTTTGATAATTATTCATTTGTGTGATTTGTGACCCTTAAGTATATTTTAAACTCAATAAATTGTATTTATGATATTTTAAACCTTAGGTTCACTTGTGAAGGACAAAACCCTATGAAAACTAAGGAAGTGTAATTGGGCTAAGCTACCTCCAATCACCCTATTGATTATTGATTGTTACCTAGGAATACAATAATTGGAAGATGGAATAAAATCTAAACATATCTCTTAAAATTAATATGAATGTGACATTGTGATATTTCACTATATGAATGCAACTATAAATATATATTTAATCTTAACAATATTGGTACTTGGCATGGATTAGTGTGTTTCAGACTTAGTTGGTCACTAGTCCTAGTGATTGATTTGCAATTTGGAAAGAATAGGGAAAATATTCTTAATGTGAAATAATACACTTGATATGTACTTAATGATTTTATAATGTGAATAATATTGACCTTAATTTGTATTTATACAAGCTCAATTGGCTAATTTCCTATGCCACCAACATGTTAGGTAAATGGGCTAAAATATGGGAAGGGTTTAATTTTTAAAAATATTAATTGATAAGTGAATGGATGTAATGTCAACCTCAGAATGATAATGTCAACATTAATAGCTATGAGACAAAAAATAAAACATGGTATTGTAGGAATGTCATGGTGGGATATTTCACTAATTTAGCATAGTCTAAAGTGTTCTTGTAGGTGATTGATAATAACTTATAATGGTTCAAGATAAAAAATAGCATGCATGTGTGCAAGAATGGAAAGTGATAAATTTTTAGATATTTAAAAGTCATGTATTACAATTTTAGGTCATTATTTAAATTAACAACTATTAAATACTATATTTTAGTGTTTACAACCCCAATGTAGGTTATGTAGCCTCTACATGTAGGAATGTCTTACATATAAATGTCCATGTAATATATAACATGCATGTATTACATATGACTCATGTATACCATGAAAAACATATTCATATATAAAATGCATATATAATTTATGATATATGTGATAGATCCTAAATAAATCATGTAAACTAGTAATACATGTCACACATAGTCCCATTTTTTTATTTTTTGCATTTTTATATTTTTGAATTAATACACATTTGTATCATAAAAAAAGTAAAATTGAAAATTATTTGAAAATATAATAATATAAGGTATCTAAATAATCTATATAAAATTTCAAGGCATAGTATACATTAAGTGTGGTAACATAGCAGTTAGGTGAAAGTGAAAGCAAACAACATGCCCCCACTGTATATGTGGATCAAAAAATTTAATCTCAAGAGAATGTGTATAAATAAGAGGATAAATAACCCCAATGGGTAATAACCATTGTATATTCTCAATGAATAATATGTAGGCATAAATATATGTGATTGTGTAATCTTAATATAAGTCATAACAAGTATATATAATCAATATGTATGTGTGAGTATGTAGTATGGTGAAAATAATGTGCACTAGGATGAGATGATTGTAAATTATGTATCATTATAGGATATATATCATAGATGTCTATATTAGGATAAAAAATCAAAATTCAAAGATAAATTAAAAACACAACCAAGGGATAGAAAAATAATCAATGTAAAAACATATGTACACTTGTGTGTCAAGATAAAAGAATAAATGGGATTAAAAATCAAGAAAGCATTGAGAAACTACATAAAATAAATTATATTTATACTAACCAATTATTTCATAAATTTCATAGTCATAGCCCCATCCTATATCATATGTTGTAATCACCAATTATATCACCATAATGATCCATTAATTTAAAAACATCATTAGAACCAATATTATATCAATAGTAGGATATACATAACCAACTACACCATGTTATGGAATTTATTTGTTGGATATATTTTAATATTTAATATATTCTTTACTATTAGTATCTTGCACATTTGATGTGTCATAAAATAATGAAATATCACTCCTTGAAGATTTGTAGAAGAAATGATTTCCACCTTTTATTCTTGCTATGAAGATGTTTCATCCATTGAAATAGTAATAGGCTCATTTCTAGGGTAAAATGTAATATAGTCATGATTATTACCAAGTGTTTTACCCATTGCTTATGTATCTAGATACTCTAAGGAGGTAATCAAGCCACACATAATTCTCCCACCTAGTGTGATTGTGAAATTGTGCTCCTTGACTATATGTATGCAGGTCTAAATAGGGATTTGATACTTGACAATGTTAGCTATTCAATTAATTTGGAATATTTAAAACTTGATATGTGACTGATACACATATACTATCTTGAATTTGGAAGAATAAGGTATACTTTTTCAATGTGCATTAGTTTGAAAGATAAATGTTAGATATATATAAAGTACAATAATGAATGACATTTTATTTGTATTTATAGTGAAACTTTTTAATAATTTATCTTAGTCAAATTTTGAAACATGCGAGATGACCCAAAAAAATATTTTAAAATTTTGAAACTAGTTGTTAAATGGTATAGGTACAAGGCTATGTTAGGTGGATAGGTCTGCACTATGAATAATCTTTGATTTGTATATATAGTTAACCTTTTTAATAATTTACCTTAGTCAACTTATGAAGCATGTGGGTTAACCCAAATGAATATTTCAAAAGAAATATACTAACTATTAAATGGTACAGGGGTAAGGTCATGCTAAGTGGACCGGTCCATAGTAGCAAACTTGTCTACCTAACATGAACATATGCTAGAAATGTAAGGATAGTAGTGTTGATGTTATAAATAGTTTGAGAGTGATATAAGGTATTTTGAGCATTGACTTGAAAATTCCTATGTAGTAGTTATGACGAATAAAGGGATCAAGCCCACATATAGATAAATGGATAGAGGAATGATAAATAAGAGTCATGTATTTGAGCATGATTTGAGTGATTTAAGATACATAAAGGATTAATATTATTAATTATTTATGACTAGATTTAGGTATCTAAATTCTCCCTCCTTTATTATAGTAATTAATTGTTAAAGTAAAGGAGAAAGGTATACATGATTATGTACAATACACTTTATACTTTGATAAGAAATTCTAATTATGTTGACACTCATTTTATAAAATGTTATAATAACACATGAAGTACGCATTATTCATATTTAAAAATTTAAAAATCTAAATCTTTGGAATTTGAAAATTAAAAGGAGAGATAGGAAGGATTACACTTTTAGGGATATGAAACCATGTTTCCCCATAACATGGAAAAATCATAGGAGAGATTTTCCCCATATTAAAGAACTTAAAAATATGGATCCTTATTTTAAACCAATCATTAATTGAGAGTGATCAAGTTCTAATTTTTAATAAATAATCAAAGCATTGAGTTGGAAATATGCATGATCCAACTCTCATGAATGGGGAAAAGTACCCAACGTACTAACTCAAAAGAAGGTGGAGCCATGATGGGTTCACTATAAGTGATACCAAAACTATTGATTATCACTATAATCGAATGCAAATCACCTATAATAAAATTTGGAACCACACAATGGGTTCTATATAAGTAATTCCAAGTCCATTGAGTATCATTATAATTGAGCATACATTACCTATAAAATATATAATCACAACACTATAGATAGATCTAGATTCTACTTGCATGATCAAAAAAGAATGAAGAATATTCATGATCCCATCATGATGGTAGTGCCAATAGATTTGAAGTGAAATAAAAAACATTTTCCATTAAATTTACAAATTGTATTGTATTGTAAATGTGCTTGAACCAATATCATGCCTTTTGATTTTGAAAAAAACTATATGTGTGCATGAACTAGCATCATTCACCATGAATATGTGCCAAATGATATATAATTCCATATATCTATATGCTTAACTATATTTTTATGTGAAAACTTGTAATTTTTGTTCTTATAACTATTTTTCGTATGCCCATGAATATATAGTCAAGTGCATATATTTATATCTTCAATTATATCTAAAGTATGTGCAAATGCATGTAATATGCCCCCATAATATGATTGATGTGCTAATATATACAATATTTCTAATTTTTGAATTACTTTGAATCTTTTAACCTTGTATTCTATCATAAAATAAATTTTTTTATTTGTGGAGTCTTAAATCTCTATGGCAAGCCCACTGTAATGCTCATATTTTGAGATGAGGGATGAAGCCTACAAGTCACTTATCTCAAAATAAGAGTTAATTGTATCATATTATAAATATATAATCATGTATAACCATGTCATCATGTGAATACTATGTTATCATAATATGTACTTATCATTGAATATGTATGAAACATATGTAATGCAAGGTACACAAGTATCATGCCTAAATATTTATAATAATTAGGCATGCAATAAAGTAACCACATCTAAATAAGACTACACAATAAAAGTGCAAGATATGGATCATGGTTCCACTAATCAATCTCAACAAGCTCAACAAGTGCAATACATAATGCCATATAATGTCACACATAAGGTCAAAGGTTACATACAAATGACATGAATATGTTAAAAAAGAGGACAAGGGATGCACACAAAGGAGATTAAGAATATCAAAAATAAGGGACATATTAATGTCACACATGCAAGTCTGAGTAGACACACACAATAAAAAATTAATGTCTGGTCTATCATGTAAGAATGTAATAACATCAAATGAGCATATAATAAGTGAAAACTAGTCTATATTATCTATATGTATCAATTTCACAACATATAAAAGTAACATATCCATGTATCAAAATGAAATACATAATTAAATATCAAGACAATTTTTAGATATATAACTCAACATGGTAGAGTGGTCATAGATATATACAACTTGTGATAATGTAACATATATAATAATATGCCCCAATATAGGCATGGTCATTGGGTAGAATGGAGTTCAACATTTGAGAATCCATGTCTAATATGTATGTCTTGCATCACACTCATATACCTTGTGAAATGAATGTGTATGAGAAAAAAATATGCTATCTACCCCAAACATGTCATAAAAACATATATAAAGAAGAAGCTAGCTCCTCTTTTCATGATTCATGTCCTAATTTTTTATTATTGAGAATATTTTGAATGTTTGACATATTTTTTATTTATTTAATTATCTAAATATTTATATTTTTTTGTATTTTTGAAATATTTTAATGTGTTCAAATATAAAGACTTCAAAAATAAAATAATGGGAAGGATTTGAACAATCCATAGCATGTGTCAAGGTATAGTATTCACTAGATGTGATAGCATGCCAACTAGTAATATGCCATATATTATAGTATGAATTAAGATAACATGGATTGATATCATACATGTAAATAATAATTTTCATGCCCTTAATGGTAAAAAATTAATGTGTGCTCATGTATTATTAAAAATTAAGAGTATGAAATCATGTAAGCTCAAATGGAAGCCAAAATATGTGTAGATAGTCAATATGCAAGAATGAGCAAGTAGCATGCCATAAAATATGTGAAATATAGTCACTATAAGATGATTTTCATGGATGTTTAGATCAAGATAGGTAATCAAAATGCAAGGCCCAAGTAAAACAAAGTCAAGGGATAGAAATAAATGTATATGTAAGCATACATGAACATATGTGTGATAAGATAGGATAATAAAGTGGATAAGTAATCAAACAACATACATTAGTTATGTACAATACAAAACATTGAAGCTAACTAAATGATTTTATCAATATGACATTCTCATTTAGTTCATGCATAATGTGTGTAATTTTAGGCACATATAATTAATCATTAAGTGCTTGACAATGATTATTATTGGCATCCTCATCTTCACTTAGTATATTTAACATTTTTTAAACTCTAAATCTATTATATATCATTAAATATCTTGTAAGCACTCAAAATATCACATAAACATACCTATTTTAGTTTTATTCAACCCACAAACTCCTGCTGGACTTGCCCCCATGTATATGGTCTTCTGTAATAAGTTAGCACTAGATGTACATGACCCCATTACAACCTTACTCCATAGCATGACCTCATCTTCCATGCTTTAATGGATAATTTTTGAATCAATACATTACACAATCATCCTATCATCCATGTGGTAAAGTCAATTAGTGAAATTATTCTAAATATTGTCATATAAAATTACATCATGGTCACTCATCACAACACCACTAGATCTCTCTAGTAATTACACTACACACTGAGAAAAAGAACACCACTTATTCTTATTTCAACTTTGTAACATTTTAATACTCATAATACAAGTCTAAATATTATTTATTGTAGGTTAATAACATTCATTGTTAATATTTTTAATCAATATTATAGCTATAGTCATTCTAGTTGCATCATAACATATCACACAATCACTCTATGAGGGAAAACTACATCAAATTGAGACCCATTTAGGATATGTAGGTAGTTCTTAATTACATGGGTTTCTGAGGCTAATTGGCCATCCTTGCTAACCAAAATTTATTTTCCCTCTTGTTATCTAGTTTATATCTAGTGCATGTGTAAGATCTAGGATTTTTTATTTTGTAGGTCATTTACATGACAACACATAGCATAATTTTCAATAGTCAACCCTTATAGGTGATTGCAAATACCTAGATCAAATAATCAAGAATATAATTATCTAGGATATGGACATAGTATCTAGATAAGGCCATAGTGCACCCCTGTCTGCTTCCTGTGGACTTGTCCCAATAAACTATGAATTCTTATTTATAGTATAACTCTATCTACAGGTCATTTTCACATAGTTTTTAGTTGTAGTGAGTTTACACAATCAAGTCTATTTATAATTTAGGGAGATTTGTACATCATTATGATTTCTATTATTTTTATCAAGTTTATGATTTTTGTAAATTCTAAATTACATTGTATATTGACTATATTTCATTATTAGATCGATACATATCATCATTTCTATTTAAATAATTTAATTTAATTAGTTTAAGTCATATTAAATTAGAAAAGGGTTAAACAATTATCATCTAATAAATTATATGTTAATCTACAAGTTGGGAAGGGATGTCGATATGTAGGTCACATGTAATGAGGATTATCATTTGAATATTTTGCATAATCATAATAATAGTCATCTTATTCATCCTATAATTGTGATAAACTAATCTTATCATATTTTTCATCTGTATATATAAGACCAACATGACAATTTAATGGTATTGAAGTTTATAATTTCATATGTGCTAAATAATGTGCCTTTGCTATGATTATATTAGATATATTTATTGCAATATTAGCTAAAGAGATATTTTACCTTCTATGTTATTTCTCTATAGATTCATCTTCTCTTGAAATTGTAATCGTTTCAACTTCATGCTCAAATGTGACATACTCATGATCTTTACCCAATGTTTCCCCCATTGATCCTAACATTGTATTGATCTAAGATAGGGTCAATGTGAAATATAATTGAACATGTTTTGAGTGAAAGTATTACTAGAAACTCAATGGATCCAATGAAAAACTAAGGCTTGGTAATATTACCCAAATGTTGATTGTCATACGTAAGATTTTGGATAAATTTTAGCTACATATATTGGCTTCATGAAAAGATGCAATATCAACATTGGTATATTCATTACCATCTATGTAAGGAATAAGAATAAAATGATTTAGATACAAATAACACTTTTTATCTTCCTCCTTGGTAAACACATTTTTAACATTATCCTTTTTTAGGTATGACTTGCTTTTGATTTCTCTTTGTGAGGAAACCTTATCTAGAGTTTATTTTTTCAACTTATCTTTTATTGTTTTCTCCTTTTAAATTTGTTTCATTTTTATTTATAACCTTTCTTATTATAATTTTTCCTTTTTAAACATTTATTATTCTTCTAAATTTTCATTTTTAAACCTTTCTTGCTCTAATTTATCCTTATGAAACCTTTATTTCTTTTATTTTTATATTTTCAATAATTTTTTTTTCAATTTATTATTTTGATAACTTGCCATTTTCCAATTTTTCCATTTGTAACCTTTGATTTTTAAAAATTTATTTTTATTTTACTTGCACTTATTATTTATAAAGTGCAACATTAATTGTATAATGCTTGGTATTGTGAATATGTGCAATCTTGTCTTCAAGTGATGTAACTTTTATACATAGAGCTTGAATCTTGTTTTGTTATTATTGTGATCTAATACTAAAACACTTTTTTTTTACTTGGATTATGTTGGTTACCTTGAATTGTATCCTTTATTTTATCCTAGGAAGATTGTGTGTCTTTAGTAATATCTATTTTTTTGTTCTTTGTTATATATGAATCATCTCGATATGTTCCAACTCCCACCAGTGTGAATAGAGTATGAGATAAGTAATTATATTCATTGATAGGATTGAAATTTAGATCACATAATGCTTCATATATTATATCTTACTTATCATAATTATCACTATCATAAGAATATGTAATTATGTTATTAGGATATTCAAAATTGACCAAAATAGGGACATCTAAGTTTTCTATCTTTCTTATTCATGGTAACTTAAAATGATCTATGTGTATTTTATTTAATTCTCATGGTTGGTGCTTTGTCATGTTATATACTTAACTCACCCACATCATATGTATGAATCTAATCAAATGGGATGGGTTGCATAGGTTTTATAATAGAATGGACCTCAAATTGTGATTGAGTCATTTTGAAATATCTAAAAGGGGTATCATTTATTGGAATTGTATAATCATCTCTTTCATAAATAAATTCAATGCATCTATGGAATTAATAAGGTACAAACTCAATCACATGAATCCAAGGTCACATAAAAAGTATGTTGTAGTGTAAATGGTTAAGCATGACTTGAAAGATAACAAACACCATCTTGGCACCTACTAATAAATATAATGTGATAGGTCCAAGCATTAGATGAGGAATTATATCAAATCATTTGATATTATATTATATTTTTTAAATTTATTCATATTGATACCCAATTATTGTAATAAATAATAGTTAGAAATATTTAACCCTGAACCATTTTCAATCAACACATATTTTATTATATTTTCAATCACCTAAACTTGAATGAATATTGAAATATATTGATCTATGAAAATTCTTAGGAGGTAAGTCATCCTTGTCAAAAGTGATGACATTTTTGATATCCTTGAATGTATTCATGATAAAAGGAAATTATTTTAGTTGTGTATCACTAGAAATAATTTTATCACATATTATTTCATATAAGATATCTTTATATATATATATATATATATATATATATATATATATATATATATATATATATATATATATATATATATATATATATATATATATATATATATATATATAACTCAAAAATAGAATTTTTATCAAGGGTATTCTATTATTGATCAATGATATCTTACCCATTAGATTGACTAGATTCACTTAAGGGAGGTGGAGGGGGTTGAGGAGGAACATATTCACTAACTTTGATTTATCATAGTGTATGAGGAACCTAACCTCATTTAATGTTAAAAATATGAACATAATATGATATTATACATGGAAAAATAATGGGAGTATAATAGTAAATGAGAGAACTTTGAGGTCTAGGGGCAAGAGGGAAAAATGATCCATGTATGATCTTTGACGCCAAGCAGTGACAAGTAGTAGTTCATATTGGATATTTAAAAAATAAAAATTGAATAAGTCTTAAAATTATAGGTAATTCATTTTAACCCTTTTAAAAATTCATTAATTATAACCATGCTTTGATTTTAAAACTTTGAACTTGAAATTTACATTAAGTATGTAACTAGGTAAGGTGTGTTTGATTTCTAGGCTTTTAGATATACTAATCTCAGTCATACATAGTGAGTAAGGCCCAAAGAGACACTAAATATGTAGGATTAAACTCTCAAATAGCTTCACTATTCCATTTCTAAGGTACATTGAGAGTAACATCCTAGTGCCAACTACTTACCAGTGCACTACATTGATTTTTAGGTTCTTAGATATACTGATCTCAGTCATATATAGTGAACAAGTCCCAAAGAGACACTAAATATGTAGGATTTGATAATCCCATATCTTTATTATTCCATTTCTAAGGTACATTGAGAGTAACATCCTAGTGTCAACTACTTAGTAGTGCACTACAAAACCAAACAACCAAAAGGCTTCATATGGTTGAAAATAAAAAAACCTATGCATTTCAAATATACCATGAGGTACGTGGAAAATAAAGTCTAAACTAATGGATTTAGTATCTAATTAGTACCCCTCACACCATGGCTAAGGTAAAATTGATGAAATCTTTTCCTAGAATGATAACTTCTATGAGTTTTACAGTTGTTGGAACACAATTATATAAAACAAGAAAAAAAGAAAAAGAAATTGAAAACCAAAAGAAGTAAATATTTTTTTGTACAAAAATAAATAATTAATAAGAAAACTTAGGACAAGAAATTCTTTAAAAAATGTAAAAGTTCACCTATATGTTTTACCCTATTTTTGATTTAATAATGTTTACTAGGTATAAAATTTTAAAATATTAATCATATTAAAATGTATGAGATTTAAGCATAAATATGGATGTAAATAAATATATATATAAATTTATTGAAAAGTGGTATATACTAAAAATAATAAGTAAAACCAATAATATGATACTTAGCTTTTCTAATTTCTAGTTGATTGTAACCAATGTCTGATAGTGAATATCAAGATAAAAAAGGATTATGATAGCTCAGAACTAAAAGTAGAGTCTATGGATATTTAAGGACAATTCTATGCTCATTGGAAAAAAATGTAGTATTTCCATGCATGTTGACTTTAGAATTTTCTACTTTGACTATGAGGAAAATATGATTACTCTTCTACCTATGCCCATGTCTAATTAGAGGGTTGAGGTATGTTTTTTCTGTTCATGCTAAAAAAAATTATCTTCCTTACCTTTACTTTGGATACACTATAGGTACTTTTGATAATTATAAAACTATTAAAAATAAGGGGAAGATTAATGGGACAACATGACCACAATCACCCCTATTGATGATTGATCACTTCCTACATATCTAGACACTTTAAGGAAGGAATCAAGCCAGATGTAGTTCTCCCACCTACTGTGATTATAAATTTATGCTCCTATAATACATTTAAGTAGATATAAGTTTAAACTCTGATTATTGATAATGTTATCTCTTGACTTGATTTGGAATGCTTCAAAATTGATATGTGACTACTCCTAGTGATAAATATTAAATTTGGGAAGAATAGGGTAGATCTTTTCACTACGTAGTAGTGTAAAAGATAGATTCTAGATAGATAAAAAATATCTTAATGAATGTGATTTTATTTTTATAATGAAATTTCTTAATAATCTCCCTTAGTTGTCTTGAAAAATGTATGGGATTACCCAAATGAATATTTGAAAATTTGAAAACTAACTATTAAATTGTATAGGCACAAGGACACACTAGGTGGAAAAGTATGTGATAGTAGACCTATCTACCTAACATATACATGTCACATAAAAATAGGGAAAACTAATCTAAGGTTGGAATCAATATTAGAGTGATATAAGGTAGTTGAGTATTGATTATTAATTTCCCATGTAGTATTGATAGCGAATAGAGGGATCAAGACCATATTTAGATAAATGGATAGAGGAACAATGAATAAGAGTCATGTATTTGAGCACGAGTCAATTGGTTTAATATATTTCAAGTATTAAATTTTTCAAGTACCTATAACAATATTTAGGTATCTACAGATATAAATCAAGATATGTATTACACACATTTAGGATATTTTGCATGTGTAAGATTATTTTCTATTGATGTAACATTTATAATTAAATACTAGAAATGTTTCTGAAATAAATATATGGATTTTATAATGGTAATAATATGATACAAAATGTCCAATTAAGATACACTACTTATAATAAGTTGGTAAATTTTATCTTTTGCATCACAAACTCTAAGTACTTCTAATTTTATATTCATGTAATATTCTTCAGGAAGACACACCCTACCTCTTTAGATTGTATAGAATGGACCTTGTTATATTATTTATACCATGGTAAAATAATAGGGGAGGGATGGTAGCCATAACTACCTATTTTCACAAAACATTTCACCCTAGAGTTGGTTGTTCGAGCCTACTCTAAGATTTGGGCAACATTGGAATACCTTTTGGCTGGTGGGTTGCCTATGATAGAGGTAGATGTCTAGGTTTAAGGGATAGCTCCCTAGATTTATCTTTGATTTCTCATCACCTATAATAACTATTTGATTATATGAAAAGGGATATAAGTAACATGGAAATTAATCTATTATAAAGAGGTGATACACTAGATAGATATCCACTAGACTACCATACCATTACACTATGAAATATGTCCTACAACACTAGTCTCAAAATCCTATATTGTTATATTATTAATATTTTAAACATAGATGTGATATGCATTGGACTACTCAAGGTGAGTGAAATTAGAGGTTAGATTTTTATACAACAAGGATAATTTTACACTTAAATATAGTCAAACACACTAGCTACACTTCATGTTACTTTTTATATTGAGAACTACTTGCACCAAACATGAAAGGATACATATAAGGCAAGGATAGATGTTTATCACTAGACACTTGACTATGCATCACGTTAAAGACTTAGACAAGAAATTAATGAAATCAAAAACATATTTAAATTCTTATATCAAGTCAAAATATATCATCAAACCAGTAGGGCTTCTCCATACTAGGTGTGGATTTTTTTACAAAAGCTAAAATAGTTTGTATTTATAGAATATGTGAGAAGAGAGAGAAGAAATGAAGTTAAAGGGTAATAATACCACATGTAAAGTCATGAAAAATAGTTTCATTATAGGATAATGGAGTGGATAATATACCATTAATGTCTCCTAGGACAAGTGTCTCTCTAAAGCATGAAAAATTCCTCAAACTAGTATAGGGTCCTCAAATGGTCTTTTTGAAAACTACCTTCATGATGAAGCATCTCTTGATTGATCAAAACCTAACTAGGTATGGTTGACACATGTAAAATATCTTAGGGGGTTGGAAATATGCCATGATATTCATTAGATGCATCCCTAAATGCTAATCATATCAATGACACTTGTACTCACCATATGCAATCATTCATTAGCCCTCTTGGCCTCATTATTCACATTTGTCATGCAATTTTCCTTTAGTTGATCAAAAAAATCCATGAGATAGGTGTTAGGACACATTTATAGGGTATATTTTCCTTCCAATACATGATTTATACCTTTAAAAAGTCCAAAAATCAGCTTCTCATCCTCTTATTAGGTAGTCACTTTGTCTTTTCAATGCATGCCAAAGACTACCTATAGTGAACTATGTAGTAGAGGAATTTATATTTGAAAATATGGTAATAAATGAGAATATGTGGTTATAATATGTCCCTATATACCTCATGCATTGATTCTCATCCATAAAAACTCCTTTGCACTTACAAAACATGTCAAATCCTTGCAAAAACCCCTATTTTAGGCTTGTTTGTACAAGTAAAGTAAAAAATATTTGGGTGGAAAGGAGCATGGGAGAGACCTCCACAATTAAAAAACACTTTCTTGACCAAAATAACTCTCCTAAATTCATCTTCTTGAATATGCTATCCATCATATCTTAAACAAAGGTTTAAGGAGGGTTTTAAACTATTTTGCTTCTTAACAATGGTTCATAAAAACTAGATGTTGAATATATGATAAACAAAAATAAATTTTAGTACTTATTTTAACTCTCCCCAAGTTCTAAAATCACCATATAATAAATTTTTACAAGTATGAGAATTTGAAGTTGGTCTATTGAGCTCTTGAGTGTATTTTGGGTACCCCTAAGGTGATTTTAGGCCAAAAATGATGTATATGTGAAATCCCCTACAAAATTATGGATTTAATAAACCTTATATCTCTAATTTAAATCTCCCAAGTGGAATATAATATTCATATGGTCCTAGAAAAGGAATTGAGCATAATTGGGGCTTAGGCCTATAGGCCTAACTATGCTATTATGTGTTTAAGACCACCAATAAGCATTAATTTTGACTTTAAAGTCTTATATAAAAATTTTAATATTCAAAAGAACCTTTCACATAATTTTGAAATGTTTCAAGGATTTCTATGTCATTCTCCTATCATCTACACACCAAATTTGTAGTTTCATGATGACTTGGAGTGCCCTTTATCTAAGATAAAATAGAGGGAATCTCCCCTATTTTATACACCAAAGTGGAGTAATGAGGTGTTATATTAGGTAATTAGTATCTTATACACAAAAAATTATTTTTTTGTCACACCCATAGGCCACTCAACTCTTCAAATCCCTCAAAACTATCTTTTAAGACTATGTACTGAGCACAAGGATTGAATTGACTGTAAGTGAGGTTTGAGACTTGTCTTTCCTTTACCTTTTATATTTAAGAGTATCATGGAGTTTAAATTACCAATTTTGGAGTGATTTCCATATTTTAAAAATCTCACACCTTTTCCAACCTCCTCAATCCATATCTTTCTTTTGCAAGATTGGTGTGTCTACTATAGTAGACTATAGGTGCACACATTAGTAGAGATTAGAGGTTTATTGTATGTGAAGATGCATTTTTTAGCCCTATGTTACATGCCTTAAGTCATTATAAAATTAATAAATATCATCTCACACTTGAAAATATCCATATCATGCCTTAGGCTATGTCAACCTCCAAACTATTTACTCCTAACTACTGTGAGTCTACAATCAGGGTGTAGGTAGCATTTTGAGAAAAAAAGGGAACCCATGTAGGTGGTGATGTGATCCTTGACATAATATTTCATATTTTATGATAATATTAAGGTTATTAAAGTAATTTAAAACTAAATTAAGCTTATTCTCATGCTTATGGACCATATTCTCACTTACCACTGCAAGTTGGTTGCTTTTAGTCATTTTAGCACAATGTGTTTTGAGTGTTTCAGGTCAAAACCTACATGAATTATAAATCACTCAAAAACCATTCCCCTTGATCAAGAAACCACTATTTTATGTCAATAAACTTACCTTGGGATTTGTATATATTATGGAAACAACTATAACTACTTGGTCCTCAAGGCACTCTATAATGAGAAGATCAAGTATAAGAGCAAAATGTGATTCAGAGAGGTTAAGGTAACCTATCTCTCTTGCAAATTTCTTGTCTTATGGACATAGGATTCAAGTCTACCTACATGAAATAAAATCACCATTATTATAATGATTATTTCCATGCTCTTAGAACTTAATGAAGGTCTCAAGTAAGTTTGAAGCATCTCCATTTCAACATTTTTATACCTTCTTGGATTGCACTCAAACCCCTATTGGAAACTTGTAGGTGTCACTATTGGATATAATACAATGTGTGTTAGATTTGTTATAAAGACCAATTTATATCCTTTATAATATCTCAAAATTATTATTTAATATTTTTGAGTCATATCAAAACTTTGAAATCTCCTTATCTTACTAATGTGACTGGTCAGAGCTCCTTTACAACTGATTATAGGTGATAATTGTAGGAAGACTGACTATGCAATATTTCCAACTATGTTTCACTCCATCAATGTCACTCTTGGGAATCAAACCCAAAAATATAAGTTTATAATCATTCTTAAGAGAGGTTTGGGAAACAAATATCCTTTATCTTGAATAATAAAACAAGAAAACAAACATTACAGCTATTAAAACCTTATCTACAAATCTCAGTGGTATCCCTAACTAGTAGAATAAGATGTTTATGCCAATTATTTGACCTCCACATGTGAAACTAGACTAAAAAACTTGTGATAATAAATTTCATGGCCTTCCATAACATGTATAGTAACTAGTTTTCAAAGATCAATCTAAACAAAGAATAAACTTGAAGGCCATAGAGATGTGCAGGAAAAAAAGAGGAGTAGACCTTTCTAGAAATAGTTCATGAAGCACAAAAAACCAAACTTAAAAATATTTATAAGGATTTATAGTAAATAGAGTCTACTATCATCCATAAAAAGCATTTGATCCAACTCATCTCATCCTATCCATATCATTCAAAGACTAGTTGACCATTTCTACTTGTCTAAGAGAGTGATGGAAAGATAGAATGGTTTTTTCCATTTTCAAGTTTTTCAAAGGTTCCAAAGCATGAAAGTGAGTTGAAATGATCTAAATAGGCACTATAAATCCTTCCACATGTTCTAGGACTATTTTTAATTCGTACAACTACCTTAAACTCTTCTTCTTTTAACTAATTTCTTATTTTAAATGTGGAATCCTATAGATTTTTAGTTATGAAATAGTCTATCTAACATTTACTGACACATGGTATGTTGAATTACACTTGAACACACTTGTGTTCTTATGAAAACTATACAATTCTAATTAATGACTCAAAAGTGACCTTATATAACATAAAATGACACAAAGGACTAATGACCAAGATAAAGCACATTATATGACCCCTTTTAAGACCATGCAACACAACTCACACCCTAGGGGACCCTATGATAAATTTAAAATACATATGAGGTTGACCTAATTTGACTTGTGGTTAAAATAATCAACACCACCTTGAGGAGGAATTAAAAAAGTGACACATGGAATCCATTAAGATTCAACATGTAAACAATGCATGACTATGCGAGTTAAGAATTAATCATTATTAATTTGAACCTGATTTTTATTGCACATACATTGGACCCATTTCATTACATTATTTCTAAAACTATTACATATTTTAGGAAATTAACATGTAATTATGACAATCATAGCTTGATTTAGAAAGTGTAAACTATGTATATCTATTATAGTCATGATATAATGCCCAAAATAAAGAATCGACCACCCAAGAAAACTATGAGGATTTTTGGGATAAAAGGGATTTTGTTAAATAATAGTAGATAATCAAAACCTATATTTTTTATGAAAAATAATTTGACCCTCTAGGATAAATTTACTAAAAATAGTAAAACCCCAATTTCAAAAAATATATACAAAATTTTGTGTAAATATGTGTTTGTGTTTAACCATTTTTAGAGTTAAGGGTAGGGGAATATCCTAATAAACTATGGAAAATCTATTCTAAAGCAAGCCAATTAAATAGTCCAAGTTTACAACATTATGAAAATATACTAAATTTGAGAATATGGTAAATATATAAATGTACAATGCAAAAAAATATTCTAAAAGTAGCAATGTGAAGTATAAATAACAATTAGCTTGTGAAATGATGTGTATATAGTTTTGATAGGCAAAGGTGAAGAAGAAGGTAGTTTAATGATTAAAATTGATCATGGAAATTAGATTTCTACTAGTTGGGACACTAGTGTTAGTTTGTGAACACTAGCATTGATGTTTCTATCACAGTTTTAAATATTTTATCTAGATCAAAATATAGATCATTTTCTAGAATATTTAGTTATGCCTATTAGGTTTCATTGTCACCTTATAGGTTATTAGTTCAGATCACATGCATCGGTTCCTAAAATTAATATTTTGCTCAAAACTCTAGGTCCTATAAATTGGGCATGTCACCTTAAAAAATAGGGGTTAGTAGGATAAAATGAAGTTGAGATAACCTCAAAGAAATTTTTGTCAATGAGTGCCTCCTACATAGCTATATAATCTAAAGAGAATATCATATTGATGTAGTTCTCCTTTTATGTGGGCTTATGTGTGAACAATTATCTAATATGCTATATGCAATTACATCTAATTATCTAGCTTTTAACTTGATAAATAATGCTCATGGGATACTCTTTGAATTATTTAGACCTATAAGAAGATTATTCCGAAGACTGAATTGGGAATACATAAGAATAGGGTATTATAACTTAGTTATGAAAATGATTTTTAGTAGTTTAGTGTGATCTTGAGAGGTGCTTTCTTGATTCTTCTAAATTAGATAATGAATGTCCTTTGATTTGTATTTATACCACACATTTTGAAATAATATCATTGGAATGTTAATGAATACAAATACACTGACCCATACATATTGGGAGGATTGTAATTTGACTATTTTGAAGGCAGAGACACTAGCATCATATTTGGGATACTAACATTGACTCTAATGTCCTAATTTAGATGCTAGTTTTGTATAGGGTAAAAAGATACTGAAGATCTATAATTGCCTTTACATGGTATAATTTATTTTTTATGTATATTATATGATACAGGGGGTTTGTGTTATTAGAATGGTAGGTTCAGACTAAAGGATAAATAATTAGGCATAGTGAGATGGTGAACATGAGCTATTTGACAACATAAAGGTCATACACTAAAGGGTTGAGCCATGATTGGTATTTTTAAAGTATACAAGACATGTATGTCTTATAAAATTAGATTTTAGTATATACATTTTGATCCAATTAATATGACTAAAAAAACTTTTAGTGTTTAAAAGATAGAGTAATTTTTAATCATATATGATTTGAATATGTATGGGTGAAAGACGTAAGCCTAATAAAAGAAGCCATAATAATAAAATAAGCTTGAAACCCTAATACAAGAGATAAATTTCATATTTGCATATATGATAAGGGGATAAATCAATTTTGAAACCCTAACGCATAAATCCAAAACCTTAAGAAGTCAGAATGAAACCCTAATGAAAACCTAGGGTTTTTCATGCTTGAGGAATGATGGGTTTACTAATATATTTTAGCTTATTTTTTATTTACTATTGTAAGCAAGGTAAAAATTTAACTTATTTAGATTGTATAATATATGTATATATTTAAGCAAATATGAATGTAACTAGTAGAGAATGGATTCTTTATTTCACTTGATACAAATACAAATGACCTAGAAGATAGGGTACCTATATTTTTATGTTCTATTATTATATGTGATAGTGTATAGTTGTCATCAAAGGTATATAATGGGTTTTTGGTTACTCATATCTATAAATTGAGTGTATGTGCATGTTGTATGAGTCTAAAAATGCTTAGAAACCCATGGAAACCAAATGTGTCTACACTTTGTAGGATTTGTCTATGTGAGATTTTCCTAAATATTCTATCATATATCATTATGCCTAATTATAGATACATATTTTGTGCCATATCATAGGTTATGACTAGGTATAGGTTCATATTCATCTTCCTTCACCTTGAAACCCTAGTTTCACTTATAAAACTTTCCCTACATGTAAAATGGGGTTAGAGAGGATGGGTTGAGATTATGTCAATCACCTCCCATTGAATGGTTAAGAACTTCCTATGTTTCAATAATATGAAGAGGTATCAAACTACACATAATTATACCATATACTATGTGTGTGTTTAATCAATGTAATATTATTATGCATTCCATTCTTAAGTGTGGTTTTTGACACTTGAAAACCTATGATTTTATCCTTGAAAGGGTATTTAGAATTGTCTTGGAGATATTCATTTTAAGATTTTGTATAACTTTATCTTTAAGATAGTGCCTTAAGGATATGCATGTCTTCCTATTATAGACCTAGATTACACCCTAGTTGAGTAAAGGATTATTCAGGTCCTCTACTCAAATCTAGTCCAACATGGGAATGATCCTAGGCTATGGGTTACCTAATCTTGGGTTAGACCTATAGGGTTTTTAATGAGGCTAGCTCCTATGACATATCACTTAGCTCATTTCCACTAAAACCTACTAATTATGGGGGGGAAAGAGAGAGAAAGACAACTAAAAAGGGAAATCTAAGATAATATCAATGATGCACCTAAATTTATTTCTCATCTACTCCATGTGAAATTCTGAAAACACTAATGAGGCAATCAAAAGATTGAATCTACAAATCCAAATGTTTTTTATGCATCTGTATTTCATGTAGAGGTTCACTAAGTGATCAAAACCTAAGGGAAGTGATGGAGAGGCCTGATTCAAGGCACTAACTAGTCAATGTATCCACATGATATTTTCAATAAAAAGACATTAAACACTAAACATGACCTGCATAATAGGAAAACTAGTAGCTAAGTAAGATTAGGACTTGACTAAGGAGAGATTTCTACCACATATACAAATAAAATTGACATTAACACACTATACCAAAATGATGAAATTTGAAAGTCTTTTATTCATCTCAATAGGTTATAAATCTCAATATTGGTAGAGTCTAGTCATACCCAAGAGAGGGATTGATTCCCTTTTTAAAATGGGAAAGAACTTGGAATATAGAGATAGGGAGAAGAGAGAAGAGGAAGCACATATCAAGAAATAAATAAATTAGTTTCCACCACATTTATTGAATTAAGAACCATCATTGATATAATTAGGACTAATCCTTTTAACAAGTTAACTTGCACTTGGCTCCAATAATCTTCAAGCTTTCTCATTGGCTAAGAGATCCACTAGAAGATAAGGGTTTGTTTTGCATGATGAGTCATGACTAAGTCTGTTGGAGAAAAGATCTTTAAGATCTAAACAAAATCAATGCTACAACTACTTCTCCAACCACCAACTCTCTTTGTTTTGATTCTTCACACCATACCATCTCCACTTGATTTATTATGAGTCCTAGGTCCTTATATCCTTGGTCTTGACAAATCCATCACCATGTCTACTTTAAGAGGCTATAGGTACCTAATTTGTCAAAGATATAGCCATGTTGATAGATGAGACATTTTTTCATAACTATATATCTTCCCTTACTCCATCTAAGTATATGTCTCTATTATATATTGAAAACTAGTCTAATTTATTGGTTTTCATATACCTACTATATATTGATAAAAATCCTATAGGCTACATAACCTCATTCTTGATCTATATTCAGTCTAAACATACCCATTCTAATTTTGAACATTGGAGGAATCAAGGACTCATTATCTATATAAATCTTATTTAAATAAAAAATGTATATAGACAAGGAATAAAACTACAGCCTTAAAAGATGGACCCTGCATGTTCCAAATCATCAAACCAGATGTTCATACTTATCTTCAATGGCATTAGATATTTATTATTAATGACCTTGACTATATAACTATGTCCCATGTTAAATGGATGCTTGACTAAGATCTAATGGAAACATATGCTTTTGAATCATTTTATCTGGTTTAACTTGCATCATGTTTCAACCTCCAATCAAAGCCTCATAACTTCAACCTTTAATTTTATCCATTGATCTTAATATGGAATTTCAAGATTATATCACATTTGACCTTCATATTGGCCATTGATCTTGATCTAGGATTCTCATAATGTGCCAACTATCAGCTTCTCATTTGTCTTATAGTATCCTATTATCTATCCTTTAACTCCTTAAACTCATGTGTATTATAGATATGCTTCTGTATGAATGAACATGTGCCATAAATCTTCTACTAGTTTAATGTGCTTAATACACTTGATAAATTCTCATTTATCTTTGAGATCTAATGACTTGTTGACTCATCACTCACTATTGATTTTGATTTATACAATCAAACATGCTCCATTGATTTTTTTGAGCCCACTAGATTTATTAACCAATGTGCACCATCAGATATTTACTCAAGTATTCAATATCTTACCACTTGTCAACCCTGTGTTCAATTTTGACCTTTTGACTTGATTCTCATTGTTGATCTTAGATGCATGATCAAATGCATGCCATTATATCCTTAGGACCCACTAACACTATCCTCTCCATGCACCATTAGATCTTCATAGTATGATTGAATGATGAACATTGATCTTGGAGCATTTGAATTAAAATGGCTAATTTATGATGCTTAAACTTGGTGTTCCCATGCACGTTTCATCCTATAAGTCTAACTTTGAATACTTATAACTTGAGATAAAAAAACTCATCAAGTCACAAAATTTTTAGGGGATGTTCAAGGCATGAATAAATTCATCTCCATGCAATCCTTTGGCTCTAAGAGGCTTTCCAAGCATAATTATAAAATGCACAAACAAACTAGTCTATTCATTTTTACATGATTTCCTTGATAGTTTGGATCTTTAAAGCTTACTCTTTCCATCTTTTGATCATTTATGGATTAAATTTTTTTATCATCTTCTCTATCTAGGTAAATCTTAGTATTTGGGAAAAAAATGTCTAACATTTCTAGCGACTCTCATGGAAGCATGCCTACTATGCTTGAGAACCTAGACCATATGTCTTGACTAGTCAATTGGGCATGGAGTCTCCTCTCTAGTTTCGATAGATTGATCTAAAGTTGAAAACTCACTGCCAACCCTTATATAACTCCTCTTGAAAAAAATAGGGACCAAAAATAATAAAACAAAATAAAGTGCGCAAGGCACTTATTGAAATGAGACATAGAATAAAAGGTAAACTAACCTAAAAAAATCAAGGACCACTAACCTAAGGAAATAGGGAAAATAATACAAAAGGGAAATATACTAATGCTTGTGTTAATAATTTATTGAAAAAAAACAAACCTAAAAAAACTAACCTAAAATAATATGTTTTCCTCTTAGATCAAATGGAAAGCTATTTTGTGCACCTTAGAACTTTGAAACATTCTTGCTTTTTTTTTTTAGCTTTCTTCTATAGATAATAACAATTAGATGCTCATGTCTTCTTCAAGAAGCAATTGTTTCCTCTACTTCAAATCTCAAGTGCATCATTTTTAGCCTCGATTCCAAGACCTAGTCATACTCCTCCCAAATTTGTGTACTTTTCAATAATAGCTTCAATTTTTCTTCATTTATGGACTGCTAGTCATGAGCATATAGAATAGCTTGATTTGTCTCCTTTGACGTATCTACAAGGATGACCTCTAAGGGATATGGATCTGATTTTGGGATTTCTTGAGGCCACTTGATCTCATTCTCATCTTCCAAGAGTGTAGAGATGTTTAAAGTTGAAGAGAAAAGTTGATAACCATGTTTGAAAAGTTCAAACATGTCATCACTTGAGAGAAGAACTGCCTCTTTCTTGATGATAGTATTCCTCTTATCTTGTTATATACCAAAATCAAGTAAAGAATAACCTCAATGGAATATATTAAACAAATCTAAATATTTGTTCTCATGAAGTTGCAGTTTAATTGGGGTTTATTCAAGCTAAATGTCAAAAGCAAGCATATCAATTTCTTGACCACGATAATGAGGCTGTAAGTCTTCTTTTGATATCTTAGGTTGGTTAATCAAGATTACTTCATCTTCAACATCAAGATGATGAATAAGCATAATCTCAAAGTTAGCTTATTCTTCACCTTCTTTTGTTGATTGGTACTTGTGTTCTACTACGTCTATAATCTCTTATCCTTCATGATAAATGATAGATTTTGAGTCATAAAATAACTCATGGGAAACACCTTCAACTTGTAAAATTAGAGTGTCTTCCTTTTAAACATCAACAACCTCCTGTTCATGTACTTGTTCATGCACTTATATCTTAACCTTTATCTTATCATTCTCTTGTACTTGTTCCATCTTTGCATCATTATGGAATACTGAAACATGTATGTCCTTGCCAATAAGTGTCCTAATAATGATTTCTTCCTCTTGGTCACTCAAGTCACCTTCATTTTATGTTTCCTCACCTGCATCTTCTTGATTTACCTTACAAAGGATAGGCTCTTTCTCAAAGAGTGGCATAGTAAAAACTTGAAAATATTTAGTAAGATGAGAAAGGTCCAAAGAAGTTACCATAGATACCTAATTTTACTCATGGAGCTGCTTTTCTTGGATAACCTTTACCTCCTCTCTCTATTGATTTTCTTCTTGAATGGCTTTCCATGAAGGAAAGGCTGTGGGGGGAAAGGAGTGGAGGTTGAATGATATCCTACTTGATCCTAACTTTAAAATATTAGATTATGCCTAATTTTTCTTCTCTTTTTCTTGATTATTTAATCTGATTCCAATTCATAAACTTAGGTTTAAAAAACTATGCTTCTATACTTGTTTTTGTTATGGGTGATAAATAATTTTTTTGTTGTGTTGCCTTTACAACTGCTATTGAATGCTAAAGATGCTAATTTTCAAACTCAATTTGCTTGGCTAAATAACCTCAAAATCATTGACCAATTGGTTAGAGAGGTCTCCCTTCAAAATTGAAGATGAAGTCTCTTGTATAATCTACTAAAAAATTTGGAGATTAGTCTCCTCAAAACATGTTTGTTTAGCCTTTCGAGTCCTCTCTTAGATAGACTCCGAGGTAGGAAAGTTAGGCAAGGTCTGAATGGACTCTTGAGGGATATGGTAAACATTGGTTTGAAATTCATGAAGGGAAAAGGTATATCTATGGGAACATGATGATGATTATGATGACCCTGAGGCTCCTCATAAACTACTATCCTCTCTTCAATGTTTACTATTAGACATCCAATGTCTAGAATATCAAAACTAAACTTTGAGTGACCCTACCTTATGAAAGTTGCACATACCTCTTTATCCCAATGAAAATTATATCTCATGCTTTGAATTTCATGATTGGATATTTACTCTATATATCTCTTCCTAGTGTCTATGCTTATCATCTCTTTCTCATATCCAAATATAGTTTTATTTAATCTTGAGAGAGAATGATTTGGGACTTGAATGGGCTGATTAGGAGGATAAAAAGATTCATGAGGGCTATTATAGGATTGGTATGGGTAACCATACTATTGGTAAGGATATGTATATGGTTAGTAATGCTCATAATGGTAGGGCTAATGTGGGTCATGAGAAAGGTAAGAGCCATTCTCTTAATAATAAGGATCAGGAGTAACTTTATGAGGCTCATCATAGCTTTGATAAAACTCTTGGTAAGGTTGATTAGGATCATATGGACCATTAAGATCATATTAAAACTACTAATAAGGAGGTTAATGATAGGGGTATCAACCATATTTATTCATATCAATCTCATATGTCAAATGAGATGCAATAATTAATTAAAATATTCAATGAGACATACCTGGGTTGTTTATAACTAGAAGTTTTAATTCAGAGTCACCATTAGTTCTAACTTGCTTGCTTCCAAAATATATTTTTAGGAAAGACACACCCACAATATTTCCATTCTTTTGGATCTTGGTCTAGAACTGTTATAGACCTAGATTGTACCCTATCTGAGCAAAGGATTGTTCAAGTTCTCTACTCAAATATAGTTCAACATGAGAATAAACCTAGGTTATGGGTTACTTAATCTTAGGTCAGACTTCTTGGATTTTTAATGAGGCTAGCTCCTCTAATGTATCACTTAGCTCATTTCCACTAAAACCTACTAATTTTTGGGGGAAAAGTGAGAGAAATATAAATGAAAAGGGAAATATAATATAATATTGGTGATACACCTAAATTGATTACTCATCCACTCCATTTGAACTTCTAAAAACACTAATGAGGAAAGTAAAATATTGAATCTACAACTCCAAATGTATGTTATGCATTAGTATTTTATGTAAAGGTTCACCAAGTGATCAAAACCTAAGGGAAGTGATGGAGAGGCCTGATTTAAGGCACTAACTAGTCAATGTATCTACATGATATATTCAATAAAATGACATTAAACACTAAACATGACCTACATAATAAGATAACTAGTAGCTAGGTGAGATAAAGACTTGACAAGGGAGAGATTTATACCACATATGTAAATAAAACTAACATTAACACACTATAACAAAATGATGAAATATGAAAAAATCTTCTATTCATCTCAAGAGGTTACAAAGCTCAATCTTGGCAAAGTCTAGTCATACCCAAGAGAGGGATTGATCCCCTTTTTAAAATGGGAAAGAACTAGTAATATAAAAAAGGGAGAAGAGAGAAGAGGGAGAACATAATAAGAAACTAATCAATGACCTACCACCACATTTATTGAATTTTGAACCATCATTGATCTAATTAAGACTAATCCTTTTCAACAAGTTAACTTGCATTTGATCCAATACTCTTCAAGATATCTCATTGGCTGAGAGATCCACTAGAAGATAAGGGTTTGTTTTGCATGATGAGTCATGACTAAGTCTAATGGAGAAAAGATCTTTAAGATATGAATAGAATCAATTCTCTAACTACTCTAACCGCCAGTTCTCTTTGTTTGATTATCCATGCCATCTCCACTTTCTTTATTATGAGGGAAAGGTCCATATACACTTAGGCCTAACAAAGCCATCACCATGTATACTTTAAGAAGCTATAGGTACCTAATTTATCAAGGATATAGCCATGTTGATATATGAGACATTTTTTTATAACTATATATTTGCCCCTTCTCCATCTAAATATAGGTGTCTATTATAGATTGAAAACCAATATAATTTATTGGTTTTCATATAGCTACTATATATTGATAAAAATCTTATAGGCTACATAGACTCATTTTTTTGTCTCCATTCAGTCTAAATATACCCATTCTACCTTTAAACCTTACAAGAACCAAGGACTCATTATATACATAGATCTTTTTAAACAAAAAATGAACATAGTCAAGGAATAATACTGCAACCCCAGAAGATAGACCCTACATGTTCCAAATCATCAAACCAGAGGTTCATACTCAGCTTCAATGGCATCAAAGCTTTATTGTTAATGACCTTGATTGTATAACTATATCCCATGTTTAATAGATGCTTAGTTAAGTTCTAATGGTTACATATTCTTTCGAAGCATTTATTATGGTTTAACTTGGATCATGTTTTAACCTCTAGTCAAAGTCTCATAAATTTGACCTTTAATGTTAGTTATTGATCTTAATCTGGGCTTTCAAGATTATAATACCTTCAACCTTCATATTGGCCATTGATCTTGATCTGAGATTCTTATAATGTTTCAATAGTCAACTTCTCATTTATCCCACATGATCTTACTATAAATACTTTGACTCCTTGACCTCATGTGCACTATAGATCTACTTCTATATGAATGAATGTGAGTCATAGGTCTTCTACAAATTTAACGTGCTTAAGTCACTTTGTAGCTTCCCATTTGTCTTTGAGATCTACTAACTTGTTGACTCATCACTCACTATTGATCTTGATTTGTATGGTTGAACATGCTCCATTAATTTACTTGGGCCCACTAGCTTTGTTAGTTGACACACATTATTAGATCTCTACTTAGGTACCCAAGATCTTATCACTTTTCAACCATGTGTTCAATGCTGACATTTTGACTTGATGTTCATTGTTAATCTTTGATGCATGATCAAATACGTGTTGTTATATCTTCAAGACCCACTAACATTATCCTCCCCCATGCACCATTAGATATTCATGGTATGATTAAACACTGACCATTTATCTTAGAGCATTTTAATTCAAACAACTACTTTACGAGGCTTAAAATTGATGTCCCCATGCATGTTTCATCCTACAAGTCTAAATTTTAATGCTTATAACTTGAGATAGAAAGCTCATCATGTCAAAAAAAATTCAAGGGATGTTCAAGGCATGAATAAATTCATGTCCATGCCTTTGGATCTAAGAGGCCTTCCAAGCATACTTATAAAATACATAAGAAAATTGGTCTATTCCTTTATTCATGATGTCCTATGATGGTTTGGCTCTTCAAACCTTTCTCTTTCCATATTTTGATCATTTATGGATCAAGAACTCTACTGAACTTCTCTATCTGGGCAAAACATCAGTATATGGGCAAAAATGGCCAACATTTCCTTAGTGTAATAGTGATTTTATAAGGTGCTAGATCAATTCTAGATAGGAATAAGATTAGGCTTAACATGATTATCTATCTAACTCTTTAGGTAATTTATACATGAAATGAAATGAAAAAATGTGGGCTAACTTGTAGAAAGGATTTAAATTTGGGAAAATATCCATTGGGGAGTGCACAAATGAGTTTAGACAAAGTACATCACTCTAATAACTATATTATTCTAATTATGGCTAGAGGTGTCCAATAAATATGAAATTGTGATATGAGATCAAGAGAGAGTTTGAGTAAGATGATAACTTGTTCAAGTAAAGACTAGGGAATCATGTGTATATAGCAACAAATTATAAAGGCTAGGCCCATTGATAAGTGAATGGATAGGATAATGTGTGATCAATATTTGGTTATGTGTACACAAGTTATACATAGTAAGTCATGGTCAAAATTGACATTTTCAAGTGTATAATAACAAATTTATGTGTCTAAAATGAATAAAATCATCAATTCATGAGAAAAATTAGGATATTTGATGTACCATAGCATGGATAGAAGATTTATTCATCTCATTTGATGTTATCAAATGCGATAAATTCATTAGATAATCAAAATCAAGACATACATGGTGATTCAATGCCATATCATTAAAATATAATCAAAATCTAACTTACAAAGCTACATAAACACATTCACATTGATATTAGATTAAAATGAAAAAAAATAAAGAAAAATAAGACATGTAATCAAAATAGAATGGTTGTAATAAAAATATATATAAGTATGTCTCATAACTCTAATTACAACACATCAATGTCTATGGTCATATACAATAAGATAATAAAATATAACATCTCAATACTAGTTACTCAAAAAATGAATATATTCTATCTCTAGACCTCCATATTGACATGCTTGGGTGATCTAAAGGAGAATAATACACTATCATCTTGATTGGATATCAATTGATACGTATTGCATCTCTCATGATAGTTGAATACAACCTGTTTAGCTTACATTATTTCATAATCATTAAAAATGTTCATGTGTTCTCCCTATAAATAAACATATTTTGTAAAAATGATTTTTTAAACTTCACTACCCTCAATAAGTTTTGGAATATACTATGGTATAATACGTCTTATTAATTAAACAACCTCACTCTTAAGATCATCTTTATTTCAAATAATATACACATAAGTTACCAGTGGTATGAGATACAAGAGTGAAAAGTGGAACATATACACCAAAAATATTATTTACTCTCTATAAGATCACCCTAAAATACATTGTTAGGCATATATCCTATCAAAACACACAATAATCCCTTAATGATGGTAGTCTAATAATCATTTCACATATGACACATAATAATTTAAAAATATTAAAGGTCAATAAATGATTATTCAAAATTATGAATATACATACATAATGCACATACATACCAAGACTTGTATCTGACACATCATATTTCCTATATCCCTGTGCCTCATCACTTCACTCACCCTTATTAATGATGGGATACTCAATTAGGTATATATCTAAATCATTAACCAATATTATAATAATAATAATAATAATAATAGTAATAATAATAATAATAATAATAATAATAATAATAATAATAATAAGCATTCATGGGCCCACCACTATGTATACTCAATAGTACATTCTACATCATCACTAACCACAATCCCTACTAGAGGATCTACCTCCAAATTTGCTATGGGAGATAGTTTTATAGTTTTAGGATGACCATGTTCTCCTAGTCATCATCTATCTCTATGCATGCATATCAACACAAAAAGAGGGAGAGCAAGAGGGAGAGGGATATGAAGAGGGGGAGAGGGGGGCCAAAACCAAAAAATATATATTGATATTTAGGGGAGGGTGACTTGACCAATAAGAAAGGGAAGTATGGTCGAGTGATCTCCTTCCTAAACTTGGTTGAGTGTATAAATGCCTTCATCCTACCCTTAATATCCCTATATATATATGGGGTCAATCAATTGCCTATATATATATCCATAGTTGCCATTTACATATAGTGTTGGACCCCCCAACCCTCTAAATATATGGCTATATATAATTATTTTTGGCCCCATCCCCATCTATAAAGATAATATCAGATATATCTAAATAGATTTATTAGATGAAGGTAATCCCTTTATAACTCCAAATTGTCTAGTCATGCACTCATACTCAAATAACTTGTACGTGATAAGAAATAAATCATGGAACTGATAGCTCATAAGGATACACTATAACTACATGAAATCCTCATGCCATCTTGGATAATCATGATAAGTTCTCTAGATTATGGCATTTGCAATCAATATATCCAATAAAATGTGTCAATCCATAATATTGTGACCCAAATTACTTGGACCACTCAACCACCTCTCTATATATTTATATGGCTAGGATCATTTAGATAATGGATTACCAATGGGTCAAGCCATAAAAATATTCTCATAGGTCCACATGTGTGATAAAGTAATAAAACCTTAACCACCATTGTATAAATATATGGTAAATCAAAACAATTATATAAATAAATGCACTAGTATGGTATGACCCTAAGAATACATGGTCCTATGAGTTTATATGTCATCAATAAAATTATGAATCTAGTAATAAATGACCAACCTACCACCATAAAAAAAAAAAAACTAATGAATCTCGTATAAATCACACATATTTTTGCTATCATGTAACATCATATAGTATGATATTTGAAAGCAGTATATTATAACCATCGACAACATATTAGGTACATATGTCATTATCTATCATAAATTTGCACATTCACCTTTTTGGGTCCACTCCATTTGTATATTTTAATACAATATGAACACCTACAATAAATAATTATAATATTCACCATACATCCTCTAAAGTAATAGTTATCTCACTAGTCAAGATATCAAAAATAAAAGTGTCATAATTTCATATCTATGCTAAGGTAGTCATGAAATGCATATCATATGATATAGACCCTATACATCCAACATGCCTAAATCCTACACTATTAATAATTATTTGATCATCCATAGTAATCTTGAGACCTTATATAGTATCTATATGGCAGCATTTGCATAACTTTCATATGCATGCCTCCCTATGAACAAAGGAAAATGATAAATTCATACTCACAATTAACATAAAATATGAGAAATGTATCAAAATGATAAACTAAGAATTTTATTAATTATTTTATTCTATTACGACTCTTTTATTAATTAATAAATACTTATAATGGGATACTTATGACAAGCTTTAGAAAACACTAAAAAGAGGTTGGACATCATTGGTGCCTTAATGACACTGATAGTAATCTATTGTACCTATCTAAAAACACATAAATTATGAAAAAAATAATGGATGGATTTTTTAATACTAAAAATGATGTCTAAAAGCAAATTTCTACAAAAATTACCAAGTCCAATGGCTACATAGCTTGTAAGGTACCTATAGGCATTTAAACTAAGTGGGGGAAATACCTCATAATGGATCAGAGAAAAAATTTGACAATAGATAAGTACATATGATTTTAAACAATATAAATCTTATAACTATTTATATGAAAGGAATTTGACACATATGTTTCAAATTAATATTTTAACTATTAATTTATAATAATAAAATTTCCAATATCTTAATTTTTATTTATCTATTTAACCTCCTATAAGTTGTGTTAGAACACACAAAAAATCATATTATGTATGGTGACACTTTTTGATTCATTTATTGCTATAACATAATGTGTTTCATTATATACCTATGTATACATCCTAATAATTTTGTCATATTATTAAATTTGAGGGCAACTAAAATAAATGAGCAATTGATATGACATTGCCTTTGGTACTCTAGATCTAGAACCACTATTTTGAAAGTACATTTTATTATTAAAAATAATAAATGTATAATGGAAATACTTTCCTAAGTTTACAAATAATAATTAAAATCACATCATGGAAGATTAATTTCTTATGACATTCACCTACACACTAAGTAAAATAACTAGACTTCAATCAACATCTATGCATCCATCTAGGCAATGGATGTAAATATTTTAATGTAATCATATATTTTAAATACATTTATTTCCTGATTTTACTAGGAACTACATACACGTCTTTCACGATAATATCATTTGATATTTTATTTATAAAATGATAACTACTATGTCTTATTATTTTTAAGAGACTTTTAGATACATTCACATGTGGATTTATCATGATAATTTTAAAATTATGAATATATTTTGTTGAATATGGTACACAATATCTTATTTTGAGATGATTGATTTCAATATTCACCCATCATATCAAATGGGGGGAATAATAAGTATATTCATATATTATATAGGGTTTCAAATTTATTTTTCATCCACATTCAAAGTAAAAACATATTACACACACTTTTTGAGAGGCTTAATACATCATTCAAATGGTTCAGATTGAGCTTACATAGAAACATCACATGATTTTGAGACATGTAGGCCACAATGGAAACATTTTAAATGATTTTGAGTACAGGCTGTGACATTATATGTTATTTTGATAAATGACTACAACATATATCATTTTGTGAAATAATTAGAGAATTATATATCATTTTGAGTAATTATGGGGGCATATTATATCACTTTATGGTAAAATGGAGACATTCTATGTTTACATTGATGAATAAATGAATCAACTTGGTGTGTGTATTTTCCATCTATGTATAAGTATTATATTTCATTTTATTTAAGGAATGATGGAAAAATGGAGAATAAGGGTATTATATGGGTACTCTAAGATATATAATCCATGTGCATTAGTTGATAATTTTTTACATATGAACCTAATTTTGGTGTTCCATAAGTAGAGGCTATCATTAGAACATCCCTTTTCAAGTCTTTGGCCAAGAGGAAAACAATGCTAGTGCTTTTTTTTTCACATATGAGTTGGGTTATTTGAGGCACATGGTATTTTCACTCTAAATAAATGTGAACACACTTCAAGAGCAAAATAATATGTCTTACTACCATGTATATTCATTGTTTTATTATTTCAATTTTCATTCTGACTATACTATCATCTATTTGTGATATTAATCTATCTTCTTCTATTCATGATTACATGTAGATATGATGTATTGGAAACTATGGGACATGGGGGAAATAACTTATGAATTTTAAAGACACATATATTTATGTTATTTTATCCATTTAAACTAGTATTTAGTATTGCATTTAAATAATAGATTAAAGGGGGGAATTTGTAGACACCAAAATTTAGTATGATCCTTGTTTACACAATGATTTTCATGTGAATTTACACATATATACTCTCATCATGAACTAGTCACTTATTGGCATCTTTGATATTTGTATTTTACTCACTTTTTTACTTGTTTCAAGCTGAGATATTCTATTTTATCTCTTTTTTAGTTTCATGGCCTTTCACAGGGATTCTTGGCTTGTATTATTCATTTTTCTCTTTTATATATATTCATGATAATTAAGGAAAACTTAGACTATGTTGGTTACCATTAGAGTCTAATGTTTATAACAGTGTCCTAACATAACTTGTGCTCTTTTATCATGTCACACCCTTGTGTTTATCTCTTTTATTGTTTTGGGTATTTTTAGGTCAAATCTTGTGATCCAATTGCCCCTAATTCAAACTTGAGATCACTATATATAATAATCCCCTAGAGGCATTTTATAAATAAACATTAATTTGAGTAAAATACACACCTCACTAATTAATTATGTTTATTTACTCTCATTCATAGTTCTAAATTTTATAAAGTATAATTTTGATTACACATATCACTAAGATGTTTATACCAAATAACCACCTATGAGGAATTACATTTACACTTGAATTTACATGATTTGTCACACATACACATAGGTGGGAAAAATACATGTATTTTAAACCCTATTCAAAGTATTAAAACATAGGGAATGCTGAACCATTTAGGGTAAATTGGTTGGTGTAAGTTCAACCCAAGAGAACTAACCACTTTTTAAGCTTTTTTGAATCTAGCTGTATCTTTAGGGTTTCAAAGGAAGAGTAAGAATTTATGTAGTTTTTATGCATTATTTCATACATCTAAATCAAAAATACATATAAGTATAAAAAGGTTCATAAGTAATATCAATCTATAGAAGTTTTGAGCTTGTAGACACTGCCAAAAAAATTACATCATGTTGGATACTATAAGGGTTGAGTCTACTAGTAGTGTCCAAGAGGTTTTGAGGCTACACCAAATTTAATACCTATTGGTCATCTAATAATGATCATTTATATTCTTATATCCACTTCCATGATTCACATATAGTATACATGATCTAAGTATCTTGTCTATTTAGTTAGTTAGTCTTGTATTACTAATATAGTACAATATTAATTAACTTGTTTCAATTCAAATTTTGTGTTTATTAAAATATTATCTATAATACTAATGTTTTCATAGTTTACACTATTTTATATATGTTAGTGTAGACACTATAATCTAGTATTATAAATTTAACAATTTTAGTTTTGACATATCCTTACCTTATATGACTTGTGCACACACATATGGGTTGTACACACCCTTGTATTATATCCACTTACCTTTATGGAGCATGACCTTCTAGATTTTTTAGTAATTACCTAAAAATATTCCCTAATTTATCTCCCATAATCATTAGATCATAGTTATTTTCTTTCTAGATAACTAAGGTCATAATTATATGGCTCTATATTTTTGAGGCCATCCACATGTGCCAAAATTATCTTCACACATAGCTACAATAATTTTCCAAATCCAAAAAATTATTATGGATTTACACGTACATTATGCATGTTAGTGGTGTGAGAATTTATCCAAACAGTCCTCTATTTATACACATTAGATCTAAGCATATTATTTATTTGAAACTCATCTAAAAATCATCCATCACTTGAACATTGAGAAATACTGCCTTAAATCTCACAAATTAGAAATCACTTACAAGGAGTGAGCCATAACATATTCTGAAGTACTTAATAAAAGTCAAGATTTCCATTGTTAGGTGTCAAAATATAGATCATAGGTTGCATGCATACTAAATGAACACCATTTCACACATATAACAAACTAAGAGAACTACGTGCATTTTGAGCCCTTTGGAGTATTATTAATGTAGGTAACACTCAACCACTTATTAGGGGATGTTTAGGGTCATGTCAAAACATATTTTTTACCCTTTTATAAACCTAACCTAGTGTCAAAAGTGGATCTATTATTTTTAAGTGAAGGATATAGGTTTTTTTATACTTGTGTACATAAAAAGCTTCTAATATCACATAAGATGATAATTTATAAGGTGTAACAATCTATGAAAAAATAGTCATGCACAAATTTTTAAGACACTTTCATTATAAGTCATATGCTTCTATCTAGCATAGGCATCCAAGGGTTGATAGACTCATCTAGGTAGGCCAAGACAATGGATTTTCATAATTGGGAAACTTTAGATCCATTTTCATTCTTCTATACCACTTACACATAGTCTCAAGCCAAAAAATATTCATAATAAGCTAAGTAACCTATTCCTCATATTAATTTACATACATAATAAAGTGTAATCAAACATTTTCTTGTAGCATTCAAATTTTCTTACTTTAGACGCATCTTAGATAGTATGAATATTCAAAAATGTTATGCTTGTTTAGATAATCAATCCAAATAAGGTAAAACATATTGGTGAACCTAATCATTTTATTGAGCATCATCAAACCCTAGGTTTTCCATTATAGATCCTTCTTTTTTCCTTAGGTTCAAAATTTATGTGTTTAAATATGATTTTTAGACTTGATTTTTAATTTCCCCTCATAGTTTGTATTTTTCTATTAGGTTTCAATCCTTAAATCCCTATATTTAATTATTATTCTCTTATTAAAACCCTAGGTTATCTTAGGGTTTAATTATACATTTTTAGGGTTTAAAATTTATATATTAGGGTTTAAAATTTAAATTTGAATATCCCCTTATTCTCTACATAATTATGAATGTTTTATATTTTCCCTAGGGTTTCATACTTGTTTTATTATTAGGGTTACTTATATATATTTTATGACTTGCCCTCATACATCTTCACCTCATATATAATTCAAAACAACTATATATTAAAAAATCTTAGAGGTTTTTGTTATCTTTATTGATTAGATAATAAATATATTTTTGTTCACTAAAGTCTATATAAATTTTTAAAAATTAGGGTTTTAATATTTTTTTTAAATTAGCTGTAGAGGGTGAAGGGCACATATATTTTTAGAATAATTTATGAATTTTTTTATCTAGTGATTTTTATCAAAAACCTCTTTTTTATGAAACTTCATTATTTTATTAGAGTGTTAAGTTCTTTATTTGACCCTTGTCGAGTCACATTTTTTCAAAAATACACCTTTAAGGTTTTATTTTTTCTTAAAGATTTTAGATTTATTTGGTAGTGGGGTTAAGATATGAGTTTTTCCTCCCATTTTAAGCATCAAGGTTGTGATAGCTACCATCCATCCCCTATTATGGAGGTCCATGCTATCACTATCTTGATAGGTAGTTTGTATCCTTCTAGATAATATTATATGAGCATAAAATATTCCCAATATATAAAAATTAATGTGTCTAATGCAACCATCCATGATAAAATGATTATTATGATGATTAATAGAGGACTTAAAAAATCAAATTCAAAACTTATGTGTAAAAGTTACATCACTTGATAAGATTGTACATACCAATAACCCTTAGCATGCTAGTGTTAATTGAATTTTTACCTCTCCATTCATGAATTTTGAGTCTTAAAATATTTCCTCTAAAGTATGGGTTCAGGAATATAATACATATATAAATAATGATGCAATAATTTTCCATATGGTTAAAAAATTCCAAGTGAAAAAATTAAGGGATATGCTTTGGAATAAATTAATCACATTGGCTCTTATGTGTCCTTTAAGTAAATCTAAATACTATTGTTTTTATCATAAAATTCATATACATCACAAATATAAGTGTTGGGATTTAAAGGATTTAATACAAAATATTATTGATAATGATGAATTTACATTGAAAAATATATTAAACCCCCATGATATTCAAGTACGCCTTATATAATTGATAAACCTAATCAAATTATGGTTACATATTCTAAAGAATAGTTACATAAAAAATAATTACAAAAGGAACAATTTCATAAGGAAAATTTAAAAAAAATAAAATTTGCAACATGAATAGTTTGAAAAAAAAGCATATGTTAAACAAGAAAGTTTACTTATTAAATAAGTCCCTATGAAATAAGATTTAGCAAATAAATAGGAAACTAATAAATCATATTTGATTAAGAAAGAGGTACCCAAGAATGAAGTTTAAAATAAGCATCTGCCTAATAAGTATAATCTACCAAGCATGGTTTCCAAGGGGGAAATTAGAAAATCTTCCTCCTTTTTAGAATCATCAATTGTTAATCCTCATATATATGGAAAGTATTGTACCAAGTTTGTGATTAATAACACCCACAAAATAAATGTATATAGTATGACACTTTTCAAGTCTCTTAGATATAAAATTGAATAAGATTACTTCATATAAGCTATGCATTATATCCATTGAGTTTCCTAGAAATCTTGGTTTATAAACATGTTCCATTATATTCCATATTATCCCTAAATTGTCATAATACAATTTTAAACTATGAATATCATGGATAAGGTAAATGGTGTAAAAACTTGGTAATTATAATTATTACATTACATTTAATCATGAATGTGTGATTATTATCTTTTTAAGAGAGGAAACATATTTTGAGTGAGAACACAAATAGGAAAACATTTACTAAACTAGTACTCAATAAAATACATCTAATTCAATCACAATAAAGTAACATGGTACTAATAGAAAATAGCATAGTTAAGAGCAACAAAGATTAAAAAAACAATTCCACAATATGGTGTAGTTTATTTTACATATCCTATTAAATACATAAAATATAATTAGAATTATGTCTAAATTACATTATGAACATGGAAGTACACTTGGTGATTATAACATGTATGATATAGAACATGCATATGAGCATACCCTTGATGATATATTTGAATAATAGAAACATAATACATTGTATATAGTTTCTTAATTTTTCCTTTATTTTTAATTTCCTTTGTTATTCTATGTTAACATATATGTGTGTATATGCTCTTGTACTGATCATTCTTCTAATCATTGCCTTTGTTTTCACTTAGACCTTACCTTTTGATTTTTTATCCTAACTTGGAAATATATGACATCCATAATTCAATGATTCATCATTTTTATCGGTATAATACAAGTTCACATTCATTATGGAATGTTATTTATTTACCTTCACATTGACTATCTATAATTATTATCGTTATGGCTTATATTGAGCTTACATAATCACATACAATTGGAACATGCTCCCTTTATTTCTTATAGACTATTATTACACCTTTATATATGATATATATTATTCATATCCTTCATATTATTCCATTTTTTAAACCTCATGACTTGGCCTTGCTTGAATATATAGTATATGTGAAATTATTAAGAAAATATAAAAAAATAAAATATTCTAAAAATTAAAAAATCAAGACCTAAGAATAACATGTTTTGCTACTTATTATATTTATTTATGTTATTTATCACATATTTGGTATATTACATATCATATTTTATACACACATGAATTTCATGGTATATATGAGTGAGATATAATAAATAAAAGTTATAAATGATACATAGATGTATATATGTAGAATATGCCTACACCCAGAGGCCATGCAAATGTTGGGGGTATTTAATTATATAAGTCACATTTTTATAGGTTATATATTTATATAAAATTTTTATTTATCATGTTGATCTATGTTTATTTATTACACATGCCTTGATCTTTCTTATATTATTTATAGTGGTAACTTTCATGGATATGTTATGCCATTGACATAGATTAATGGAATTGACTATCTTGACTTTTTTAATGCTTAATTATATTTATTTAATTTCATATAGGTTAATAATTTATTTTAATTTTTGTGGCTTGACTTAGTGTGTGACATTTTTTTATTGAGTGTATCATTATATACCTCTTTATTAATGTGGCTCTTGCCTTAGTGTGTGGCATTAATAGATTAAGTGTATCATTGTATAAATATTTATTTATGTGGCCCTTTTTTATTATGTGAAATTTATTTATTCATAGCATAAAATTGATTTCTCATTATTTTTGGCTCTTTCTTTGTGTGACATTTTGTGTTTATTGAGTTTACTATTTGTTCCTCTTCATCTACATGCCATTAAGTGATATTATGTGTGAGTGTGTTGTGTGCATCATGGCCATGATATTATATGCTTATGAGTGGATAAATATATTATTTTATACTAATATTATGGTATTGTGAACCATATCATGCACCTTTATATTTAATTGGTGTTCCATGATCTATAGCACGCATGTTTCTATGTAGGCTACTATTCACTACTTATATATGTGATAATTACTACTACATGCATAATTGATATATTTATCTGGTATGACACTTTTATGACTTAGGATAAATATTTTATATATGATTTGATGACATAATAATATTATTATGACATATTATCCACTTTCTAGCACATTCTTTATAAAACTTACATCTTTTTATATAACATAATGCATTTAAAATTTTTATTTTGAGATGATTATCCACATGTTAGTATATGATTAATAAAGCTTATATATATAAATCGATGCACTTAAATATTTTATTTTGAGATGAATAATGTGCAATCTACATTCCTCAACTCAAAATGGGGCTATTAGTGGTCTTGTCATAGATATTCAAGCCTAAATACATATATAATTTATTTTTAGGACATACTACATGATTCATAGGGTTAAAATTGAGTGATTTAATATTATTTAATTAAGATTATGAGAAAAATATTTGTAAATTTATCTATATTTTTGGTCATATTTAAACATTTTATATATACATAAGTAACATGTTATCATATTTATCATATTGGGGATAGAGTGACATACATATTTATGGTCTTCTATATCATATTAAGAAAATTGATCAGATTATGGAACATGTATATTGTTCATGCATGAAATTTTATATTTAAATTTGGTATTTAAGGCATTGAAGATAAAATTTTGAATCTAAAATTCATTTACAATGGTAGATTTATATTTACATATAAGACTAGCATGGGGCTTCACCTTTTATATTGAGGGTCATAATAAATTAAATGAGTAGTGCAATTGAGGTTATGTGTTGCTAAATGGGATAAAACTACTCTTTCTTAATAAATTTTTTGGAATTTATCTTCCCAAACCAAATTTTAAATAATCGCCTTTGGGGAATAATCACCCCAATACCCAATACTTCAGAGGAAAGCATGGTTCACCTACTTATAGGTGTATTCCTTCCTTAATTTTCAATTTTTAAATGTTCATTGATGGATTTTTTTTTTTAGTCCATATCATATGTAGACATTAATTATTGTATGTTTCATTGAAATTTTTCATGGAATAATCTACACACTTAGATCCTTCTTTAAAATATAAAGTGTGGTTATAAAACTAGATATATAATCTAAATAATTTTACTTTAAATTTTTTAATACTATAATAAAAGGGGGAATTTATGGACACTAAAAATATATTATTAGACACTTGACAATTTCAATATTAACCTATCCTTAACTTACATGACTTGTGAATACTCTAGACACATAAATTAACATTTATTGTTAAAATAATATACTTGTGACCACTCCTTATACACATTTAGCTCATTTCTAATTACATGGTCCTTGACTTCTCTTACTTCACTTTTTATGTGGATGATCCTTACCTATTAATCAAATTATAATTATAAACACCATTATAAAACATCCTAAACAACCTAAACTTACTTTAAAATTAATCCACACTTCTATTTTAACTATCTTTACTCTTTAGACAAGGCCACTCCATTAGGAATATCTCACTCCCATGTACTATCTAATTATACTAGCCACATACTCCTACCAAACAATGATTATTTTCTCAAATTGAAAATTACCTAACAAGCCATCCCATACATTTAACACGTCCTAGCCAAAGTAAATCCAAAATTATTAGTATAAAGCCACATTTTATAACCATTATCCATTAGAGGATCCTATGATTGAAAAGTACCAAAATATCTAATTAAAAATTAAGATAAAAGAAACTATTTTTCCCAATTCAAAACCCAAAAAACCCTAGTAGCCTTGAGTTAAGTGTGAATACATCTCCAAAGTCATAGGTTAGTTTTTAATACCTTAATCACAACAAGATTACACCAAAATTTAACATTTTGCACCAGTCTTTCACACACACCACTGTAGCATGGGAGAACTACATGGATTTTGATTTATCTTTAGAGTATTGGTATGTAGGTAGATATCAACATGAAGGGTATTGAGGTTTAGAATAAATTCAACCACCTACCATTTTTTCCATTTTACTTTATTTGTCATTTGTAGTCTATTGAGCTAGTGTTATAAGTGAAGAAGAATGTACATAGTGGTTTTTTCCTAATTGGTTGGTTCTATATGTGAAAAGTTGAACATAAAATTTTATCATCTAGATTCATTTGAAGGTAAGGAAGTAAATAATCCAATGAACATTATGCATCTATATTAGTTCTATACTTGAGCATTTAAAAAATATAAATACACATATATTTAAAAATACCAAAAAATCAAATATTTGAGAAAATTTAAAAATTAGGACCTATCCATGATGTGTAGTTTATTTACATTAGTTATCTTGTGCTTGATATACTTAATATTTTTATCTGTATCTATATTGTATCAAATATGTTTCACAAATGCACATGAGCAAATGTAGACCATACAAGTTTCCATTTCCAAACATAGTTATAAGTCATGACATTATCTTAGACCTAAAAATGTTGCATAGATAAAATAATTCTTCCCAAATAATAACACACTACATTTTTTTGTATTCTAATAGTCTGATCCCACTGAACACAAACTATCAATTCTCAGATCCAAATTAGTCACATGCCTCTTACAACTTGTTTATATATCAAAAAGTTCACTAGGGACATATATCACATAGGTTCAATTATTATTTGTCTATCTTTTATTGCTCATACCCCAATTCCTTACATTATGAAAACTCTATTATTATTTCTCACTTACTTTCACATTGATATTTTACTCACTATATAATTTATTGAATATATTGATCTTAATAATCAATTAAATTTTATATATGCATGATTTTTGTGTTTGATTTATTTTTTCATGTCTTGTGTGTATTCACTATTTTGGATTGTGGACATTTGAACATGTATTTTTTAATAGATCTAAGCTTATTGTGTGATTATATACATTTGAGTGAGATTTTAAAATATCCCTTGTATGTGGCCCCTTAGCTTTATATTGCATGATTTATGTTTTTTGTGTGTACTCTTTATGTATATGTGTGTGTGTGTGTCATGGCCATGACACTTATTTTCTCTTGATTGATTATTTTTATATGCCATGATCAATATCATGCATCTCATAGTTTGTTGATGTCATTATATATATAATATATCCCTACTAGTTCTATTCGTATTTTAATACTTAGTTTTGGTTAATTTATCATTGCATGCTTAATTGATAGCATATATCTAGACATGATAATATAAATGCTTGGATTTATACATGAATATTACATTATAACTTATTGATCAATTTATTTATGATGATATCATGCTCTTTATGTTATCTATTTTAACTTTTTAGGGTTTAACTATGTGAATCATATGTTTGATTAAAGGGATGAGTAATCTAAATCAATGAAATAATATGAAATAAATAACCACTGATTTGTTATAGATTTTAACTTGCTTTGAATTTATAAAAATAGTAATAAATATGTGAAAATAAAGAATTATTTGGAAAACATTAGACATGAAAGATATGAGTACTAAAAACTAGGATACGAATAGGTTTGAATGTCATCAATAGGATCCTTATGTCATATCCTCTCTTGGATAGTAGCACCACACTTAGATAGTAGTTCCATGTGGCTCTAATGTCTTAAAAATGGTTCTAGTTTCCTCTGTGTAGAACTATTCCTATATTTTGGGTGCACCTGCACCTATGTTTGTAGGTTGTGTTCATGTGTGCACAAAGCCTAAAATTGTATATTACACTTGTAATAGATGATTTATGATGCAAACCCTAATCCTCTTTGTAAGTAAAGCATAGCTAAAAATGTGCGTTCATTAGTAAGATAGGCTAGACATCTTCAACACCCCACTATGAAGAGAGTTTCCTACATACCAATACTCTAAGAAAGGATCAAGCCTAATGTAGTTTTCCCCACTAAAGTGATGGTGAAAGTTTAATTGATGTTAGAATCATACTAGTATTGAATACCTTGAGTGTGCTTGAGATTGTAAATATTGAAAATTTTGGCTTAAGGAAGTTGTAGATGGTATTATGTAGAATTATGGTAGAACATGGATTAATAACCTTGATTTTTCTCAACTTATTTCATGTTTGAATAGGTATTTTACATCTATTTTCCATCTAGTGGATAGAGGTCTAAAATTCATGTATTTATAGTGTTATGTATCTTGTGTAGATAATAAAATGTGCTTAGGCTAACCTTAGGAGGATTTAAATTTTGAAAATATATCTGTTTGAGGGATTTAAGACAAAGGGAACTAGATCCATGTTATGGGCACTAACACCATGTGGTTCTAGTGTCCTTAATGTGATGATAATGTCTAATTGGTAGGATGATAAGCATGAAGGTCCAGGATATGGGAATGAAGGTCTGAGACTATGTTTTAGCTAACTAGGGATGTTTATGGTCTACACAAAGGATGGAAAAGTGTGATAAAAGGAACTAGGATAGGTATAGGGTTAAGATAGGAACAGGTTATCTCAATTAGTATTATTATCACTCAAATACCACTTTTAGGTGATTAAATTTGTGCCCCTCCTTTATTTTATAAATGCAATAAAGTAAAATAACTAGTATAAAGGAAAACAAAGTGTACCTAGACTTACATAGGAAGTGAATCTTGTGTAACTGAGTCTGAGTATATGAAGTTAGGTCTACATATGTGAATCATGATCCAAAGAATGATGTATAATGAAACATGCATAAATTAATCTTTATTTAATAAATATTAAAAACAAAAGATTATGTTTAATAAATAAGTAACTGAGTAAAGAGATGGGAAAGAGGAAATGAATGAATACACCTCATTGGGTATGCAAACCAATGTATGAACCTAGTGACAACCTATGTGTGCATGTGTATAGTGATTAAATCATTGAATAGATTGGACCTAGATGATAAATTTCACAATCTTTATATGTGGGTGGCTCAATAATTCAATCTATTTTTGACTCCATCATTACCCACCCCTTTTTTATGGATCATAACCTATGAATAAATTGGATTAGACTAAAAGTGTGTCTAACCCTCTCATGTGGGTGGCTTAAGAACTCAAGTAGGCTATGATTCCATCATTTCCAACTCATGTGTATTATATTCATTTAAAACTAAACTACATAAAGTGTTTGAAATATCTAGCTATGTATATATAAATATGTATGTCAGCTCCACAACCACTCAGGTACGTTAGGCAACTCTAGGCCAATCAAAAATTCCAACCATTGTAGATGGAGTAAGGCATGAAATTGGTGATAACATGGAATATGATGTAAAGTGTATATAATGTATAAAATGACATGGAGTTTTCCTTTTCATCTGATCAACCTATGTGTAGCTAAGAATATGTAAACAATGTGTCACATACATACCTCCAATCTGATATATGAGTTTACTAATTTTAGACTAAGTTGTAATGAGTATATCTAAGTATCTAAACTAAATATGGGAATGATCATGATGTGTATGATGACCATAATATGATAAACTAATATGAATATGAGCTAAACTAGTTTGAATATGAGTTAAATTTGAGCATAACTATCAAACCTATAATTGTGTTTGTACAAACTTATATTTTACCTGGTGCACTATTTTGTCTAAGATGAACTACCATAAAACTAGGGCTACTAGATAGTAGTGCCATATCTTGGATAATAAAACCATGTGGTACTAGTGTCCCTATCTTTTTACTAATGTGTATTTGGTCTAAATTCTATGTCACTGTATTGATTTTTGATTCCCTATTTTTCTTATGCTTTACTTGTGTCTAATTTTCTAAAACTGAACCTCTATGCTAAAAATGTTTTATGAATGCAATGTAGGAGCTTGATCTTTGTGACAAACCCATGTGAATTATACCTCTTTTGAAGGTAGTTATTAAAATTTTCCAATAACTATCCTCAAAATAAATATCTCTATAAAATGTGTGTTAGTCATAGCATATATGATAACTACATTATAATCTAATACAATGTACAAATATAACATCAAAATGTAAGAAAATCTGAGCATAAGTATGTAATTTAATATGTATGTTATGTCTAACATTGCACAAGGGTGTCAATATATATGTAATAAATATGTATAATAGTAAATTAAAGAAGTTACCTAGGGGGATGGGGTATGATGTCCATCATGGCACCCAAGTAGGAAGGGTAGATGCATGAGGTCCCTCATGGCATCAAAAACTAGTGTGTAACAAGTAAATATAAATTTCATGTACATGACACATACAATAAAGCATACATACAAAACACATGAGGCACAAAAAATAGGCCAAGGTGCTATAATGCAAGGGACATGGGAACATATCACTAAATCTAAGAAAAGAAAACATACAATGACATGTTCAAACATCCACATACATAAGCAACAAGCAAGTTGGATTACAGCCACATAGAAGGGAATGTTTAAATGTTCACATACATAATCAATAAATTACACACAAGGTATATGGGCACATGTTCAAGTCATACATGAATATAAGTGGTGTAGATCTAAAGAACAATGACATATTCAAATACCCTCAAATAGAAGAAGCATAGAAAATAAAATTAAGTCTAAACTATGAAAGCTAGAATTGAAAGAATGCACAAATATGTAATAAAAATCTATGTAAGAGTGAGGATGTACATATGTTGAGTCTAAACTAGTGATAATTGTTGAGTCTAAACTAGTGATAGTTAGAAAAAAAATTGTGTATGAATAACAATGATCAATATCAAGATATAACAATGCTAAAACTATAATGTATAGAATGTAAGGATAGGACCTAGTAATAGAAATTATGTATAAGATGCCCCCAAGTAGGTAGATGTATAAAATGAATAAACTTGAATCGGTGTATATACCCCCAACAGGTAGATGATATCAAGTCTAGATCAGTGTAGTGGACTTAAGTATTATAAACAATCTGTAATCACTCGATAAGAATAAGTGTAGTGTATATATATGATAAAACCTACTATACTAAGATAGATAGCATATGTAATGTCTAGAAAGCATAAGAAATGTAAACATCACAATGCATACAATCTATGAATTTTTAGTTTTCTATGTAATATTTGAATGTTTTTGTGTTTTTGACATGTTTATTATTTTTGTATTTTATGGATATAAGCTATGTACAATCAAATGAAAATAAATAGTGCATTATTTATATGTAAAATATCCTTAGATGCATGATGTTCAATCGATTTTTTATTCCCTTGTCATCAAGTGAAGCTAGATGGTATAATTTTGGGCTAATTTTTTTTGTGATGATGTGTGTTCCAAACTAATTTGGTTTAAATTTTCCTTTGTTCTCTTCTTTGGCATTGGCATTTATGAGATTTTATTTTAACACCAAATCATTAATTTTAAATTCCTTGTTCTAGACTCGATTATTATAGGTTATCTAGATTAATTTATGATAAGCTCTAAGATAATTTGTAGCTTGGATACATGTGTGATCCAACTATTCTAATTCATGCATATGTCACTCTCTATACTAATCACTTATGATGAACCCTTTTAAAGATACACATAAAGAGGGGATTTATAATTCTAATGGGATAATGGATTTTGTGCCATATATGAGTGAATAAGGAGTATCTCTTATTGGTATATGTATGCTAGTGTGGTAAGTAAATAGTGGATAGATGAGTTAATTGTGCAAGTCATCACCAAATTTGGTAATTATTTTGATGAGAATATTGTTTATTGTCTTGTTTATTACTTTTGCTTGACCATTGTCCTATGGGTAATATGGATTAGAGAATGTCTATTGGATTTTATATTAGGTACAAAAACATTCACTATTTTATTCTTTAATTAGGTTCCATTATCTATAATTTTGTTTGCTAGGAGATCAAATCAATAAATAATATTGGTCATTAAAAACTGGTAAATATCATCCCCTTTTGTTGATTGTAATGGGATGTCTTCTACCCATTTTATAAAATATTATATAAATATGATAATGAATTTATAACCTCTTTTAGCTTCTAGGTTTATATTACTGATCAGATCAAAGACCCATAACATGAATAACCATGGGGACATGATAGGTTGAAAATGTTATGAAGGTACATGGTGTAAGTTATTATGACATTGACATTTGTCACATAATTTAGCATACTCTTGGCATTATTGTTCCATGGTTGGATAATAGTAACCTTGTCTAAGTAACTTGTGTGACATTACTTTACCGATGAAATGACCACCACATTCACTATTGTGTATTTATTGAAAAAACAATTTAGCTTCCTCAATTGTTAAGCATCAAAGTAAGTTTCTATCAAAATATATCTTAAATAAATCTCCATCAATGATGACATATCAAAGAGAGTTTCATTATAGTTTATGATTTTCATTCTTTGTAAAATTATTAGGTGTGATACATTTATTCAAAAAGTTGTATATGCTAGAGAACCATTTAGATGGTGTTGTATTATGCATGGTAACTAGGAATGTTAGAGTGATATGGTTTGCATGGGACACTAATGGAGATTTTAGTCATTTAATACTAAAAATAACCTAGTCTACATATATATCGATGGGGATAAATGATGTGGTGCTTGTCATTACATTGTAATGATGGTTTTCTTTATGTGGGATGTTCTCAATAGATAAATTATCAAACTAAGCCTATAAACATTTAACCATGTTATTATAAGGAATCAAGTGTTCTTATTTTATTTGGTAAACATATGTAACTTGATGAATAATTAATTGTGATTCCCCATAAATTTTTATTGATTCAATATTGAGATCTTAAGCTATTTGAAGGCCTAAGATAAGATTTTTATATTCTACAATATTGTTAGTGCATGAAAAATTGATTTGGTATGTGATATGTATTGTGTGTCCTAGGGGATTGATGAAAACAATTCTAAAACTGGTACCAAATGCACATCTAAAACCATCAAGAAATAGTGTCCATGTATATGAAGTGGTATTATATGATATCAAATCATCTCTAAAATCATCATTAATAGGATTTGTATCTAGTAATGGAGTTGTTGCCAATTGATCCACAATTATCTATCCTTTTACCAATTTTTGTAAAAGTATTTTGAGATCAAATTATGTAAGTAACATAACCCATTTTGTTATATGGACCAAAATATGTGGTTTTGACATGAGTAATTTTAAAGGATCGACTCTCATAATGATTTGTGTCTCATTGTTAATAATATAGTGGTGAAGTTTTTGAGTAGCAAATACTAGTGTTAAGCAAAGTTTTTTAATTTTTGGATAATTTTGATTGTAGTCAACTAGTGTACAACTAATATAGTAAATTTCTCTTTATTTATGTTGATCATCATGTTGTGCTAGGAGTGATCCCAGTGCATGATCTATCACTAAGAGGTAAAGTAGAAGTGGCTTACTAGGTATGGGTGAGAACAAGATAGGAGGGTTGAGTAAGTATTGCTTAAGTGTATCAAAGATCTCTTAACCTATAATTCCCCACTCAAATTTCACATCATTTTTAAGTAGTTTGGTGAATGATTAGGTTTTATCTATGAGTTATGCCACAAAGTGATGAATTTCCTAAATTTTTCCTTGGAGGGAATGAATTTGTTTTATATTATTAAGTGGAGGAATATCCATGATTACGTTGACCTTATTAGGGTTAACATCTATGCTACATTGAGATATAATTAATCCTAAAAGTTTCCCTAAGGAAACCCTAAAGTTACATTTATTAGGGTTGAGTCATACATTGTATTTTTTGAGTCTTTCAAAATTTTGTCACAAATTGATTGCATGATGTTTTCACTCTTTTGATTTTGCCAAAAAATCATCAACATAGTCTTTGACTATCTTATGAATGAGGTCATGAAACATATGTGTCATAGTACATTAGTAATTTACACCTATGTTCTTTAATATGAATGGCATGGAAATATAATATAAAGTTCCCCATAGTGTGGTAAAAGAAGTATTTTCTTGATCTTATTCAGTGATCTTGATTTTATTGTACCTAGAAAAACCATCAATAAAGGAGAGCATCTCATATTTGGCTATGGAATCGACTATCATATCAATGTTAGGTAGAGGAAAATCATCTTTAGGGAATGCTTTGTTGACGTCTATGAAGTTACTAAAACATAAAATTTGGCCATTAGGTTTTAAAATATGAACAATATTAGAAACCCAATGTGGATGAACAACTAGTCAAATAAAACTAACATTTAAGAACCATTGGCTCTCATCCTTAACAAGAAGAGAAAATTGAGGATGTATTTTGTGAATATTTTATTTTACTAGCTTGGCATTGAGATATAATGTAATTATGTGTACTATGATTAAGGGATCAATGCCAAGGATATCAGAATAGGCCCAAGTAAATACTTCAAGAAAATTGTTTAAAATTTAATGAATATTTGCATCTTCTAATTTATGTAAGGTGGTAGCTAATAGTATGATATGAGGATTAGTTTTGGTGCCATAATTTAATTTAAATATTTTTTTAGTAACATAGATTGATCCAAAGTGTATGGTGTTGTTAGGATTGTATTATTTATGTTAGATAACATATCATACAAGTCTTTTGAACACTCGCCAAAGTATGCATGTGCACTTGTGGAATGAGGAGACATATTCTTATGATAGAAGGAAGGGAGATATTCATATGCACCCAAAAAATTTAAGAGAGACTTATCATTATAAAACTCATAAAGAATGGGTATATCTAGATAAATTATATTATTAATAAGATTAAGGTAAATAAATAAGAGTGTATAAACATAGTTCACTATATCAAATTCTCATGGAATAGGTGGATAAAACATGATATGTCAAGAATCATTATGAGAGGATCTGACATTAGATGAATCATTTTTATATCCAAGTCATTGTCTACCCTATTGAGCATATGCTTCAACAAGATTTAGGATTCCCTAATCATGTTTGCCAAGGCCTTGTCCTATGCAACCCATCTTATTGAAATATCATAATGAAAAATTTGAAGTGAACTTATTATACTATGTAATAAAAATAAATGGGGGAGTTTTATGTGTACTTTGAATGCTAGGATGGAATGGTGTTGTATTAAAATCCATGTGAAGAATAGAATTGTGTGAAGATTCTGTATGTTGATAGTACTTGAATATTTATTTATCCATAGGACATGTATATATGACCTATGTATCTAAATTTTAAACATGTATGTAAAGTGGATGGAACTACATGCATATCATGAATCCATGGTCTCCCAAGAAAGAGATTATAATTAAGATCATTAGGCATAACTTGGCATATTGTTGGTAGTGTTCTAGGTCTAAATATAAGGTTTAATGTGATTTGACCTAAAAAATTGTGTAATATTATCAAACCCTCATATTTTCATATCATAAGGATCCAAATTCATAGTATGTATATTAAGATGTCATAAAAAAGAGATTAAAAATGTTCAATCTTGATCCATTATCAACTCGAACTCATTTGACACCTACCTCATTAATTCATAAATTAATATAGAGAGGTATATGTAAATATGTGATGTGTTTAGGTGGGAGGTCCTCCATTTCAAAATAAATATGTTTTTAATTCATTTCATAGTATTAATTATGAAAGTAACATAGGTAGGTTTGGATGTTTGAGGTACCTGAATATCATGAAGTGTCGCATACAAAATATATTTGTATGTGTCAAAGTGATAGAAAATATCTAAAATGTAAATTTTACTATAATAGATACTTCCATGATCAATAAAGTTATATCCATGGGTATTACAAACTTTTAAAGCTTCATGACCACATGAGGACATCGTAAGTTGGACCACAATGTCTAATAAGAGTGTAGAACTAATAACAAAGGTGGGATTGTGGCTAGATCTTTGTGATTAATAATAATGAGGGATAAGAGAGACCAATGATGTTTCCATATGTCTAGGAGTGATAGGAAAGGGATCATAATGGAACAAAGAGTAAAATGCATCTAAGGGAGATTTGTTGATTTTAGGTAGTATAATTATTATTTTTTGTAATAAGTTATCTATGTGATTAAAGAGTAGTATCTTAATTATATTCCACATATGATAAAAATAGAATGTGAAATAAATAATGAAACATGAAATACATTTTAACTGATATGAAGAATCATGTATACATGTATCTATGTCTTTTCTAAGTTTATTTCAAATTAAAAGAAACAAACATGCCAATGAAAGTATTAAAATTTTCAATATAAAGTGATAAATTTCCTCTATCATTATAATCATGATTATACCACTTAGAAGATATATGAATCTAAATTTTGAATTTTAGAAATGTAGGCCCTAAGGTTAGTTAGAACTCAGGTTTTGAATTAGGGTTGGTCTTCAAAAAAAACTAAATTATATTTAAATAAATGAAACCCTAATGTGATATTGATTAAGTGAGCTAGATTATTCAAAAAAATAGAAAAATTGGAGTCTGTAACCATAATTTAGTGAAACAACATCTAGAGAAGGTAAACCCTATGTATAACTAGGTTTTTAATGAATATTAAAATTAAGTTGGGTTCATAAATGCTTTAACCTTTTAGGGTTTAACTATGTAAATCCCATGTTTGATCAAAAGGTTAAGAAGTCTAAATCAATGAAATAATATGCAATAGATAACCTCTAATTTGTTACATATTTCAACTTGTTTAAAATTTCTAAAAATAGTAATAAATATGTGAAAATAAAGACTTATCTAAAAAACACCTGATGTGTAAGATCTGAGTCCTAAAAATTAGGGTACAAAGAAGTCTAAGTATCATCAATAGGATCTCTATGTTATATCCTCTTCTAGATAGTAGCACCACATTTGGATAGTAGTGCCATGTGGCTTTAGTGTCATGTAAATGTTTTTAGTGTCCTTTATGTTGGACTTTTCCTAAATTTTAGGTGCACCTACACCTATGTTTTTGAGTTCTATTCCTATTCACATAAAGTTTAAAACTCTGTATTATTCCTATAATAGCTATTTTATGATGCAAACCCTAATCTTCCTTACAATTAAGGCATGAGCTGAAAATTTGCATTCATTAGTAGGATAGGTTGGACATCCTCAACACTCCACTATAAATAGATTTTCCTACATATCAATACTCTAAGGAGGGATCAACCCTGATTTATTTCTCCCCACCTAAGTGTTAGTGCAAGTGATGCTAGAATGATAGTGGTCTTGAATGCCTTTAATGTTCTTAATATTCAAAAATATTGAAAATCTTGGCTTAGGGGTAGCTATATATGGTAGTATGTAGAATTAGGGAAGAATAGGTATTAATAACCTTGATTTTAATCAACCTATTTTGTGTTTGAATAGGTCTTTTGCATATATTTTCCATCTAGTGTATAGAGGTCTAAAATTCATGTATTTATAGTGTTTTGTAGCTTGTGTGGATAATAAAATGTGCTTAGGCTGATCTTAGAAGGGTTTAACTTTTGAAAATATATATGTTTTATAGATTTAATATAACGGACACTATAAACATGTGGGTCTAGTGTCCTTAATGTGGTGCTAATGTCCAATTAGCAAGTTGTTGGGCACGAAAGGCCAAGATCTAGGAATGAAGGTTTGAGATTGTGTTTTCATTGATTAGGGATGTATGTGGTCTATACAAAGGCTATAAAAGTGTGTCAAAAGGTTTTAGGATAGGTATAGGGATAATATAGGATTATTTTGTCTCAAGTATCACTCTTATCACTAAAATACCACTTTTAGGTGATTACATTATCATTATAACTCCAAAAATTAATTTTCTATGTAACATATTTTTGTATAAATTTTTATTTTGAGTTAATTTATTACACAAGATAAACAAATCACCTAAAAAGAGGGGACATATACATTTTCTTGTATCAGAGACTAAGCTCAAAAAATATATTACATAATCATAAATTTCTATGTTTTACTAAATTTATCATAGTTCACTCCCAATTTTTTTTTAAAAAGTAATTTTAGACAAAAATGCTCCATTTGGAATAGTGTGAAACCTAACCATGTCTAAATTAATGGGTTGTTATCTCAAAAATACAAAAATAATAGTTTTTATAATTCTTATAATGTCACTCAGTCTATAGACCAATTACAATATTGCTTAGAAATAAGTTTTAGGTTTTTACATAGGTTTATATTAGATTTTGCTCAGTTTGGGGGAATCATGTGTGACATGTGTTCTAAGGTTTCACACAATTTTTTGCTTAGAAATTTACTTTATATTAATCCATTATAGAATCTATATACACTCAGATATCATATTGGCATGACACATGATTGTATTCTTACTTAGTTTTGTAACAATTTCATAGATGGAGTGGAAATACTTGTCATTCTCTATGTTGTATAAACCACACTCATATCATATTATTATTTTCACCAATTTTTCAAAAAAAATGAACCTTATTTAATATGTCCTAGTTTTTTCACTAGAATAATCTATTAGAATTCATATAGGGATTCCAAAATACTCTACCTACCTTGAGTTGTGTGATGATGGAATGAAGATAACATTTATTTCATAAGCACACTCTATTTTCAATGAAGATTTGGGAATGAGTATTCCAATTAAATTTATTCAATGAATAATAAATATCCAATGGTCCTACCCTCTCTAATCACCTATTTTTTCATCAATAAACATAATGGTTTGTGCACCTAATTAGGTGTATTCATTCCTTATTATATATAAGTGTTCTTGTACTTAATTATTGATTTTTATATTAAGGATTTATTTTATAAAAATTTTGCATGAATAATATTTCAACATTGTATCCTACATTAAATACTATTTTATGTAGAGAAACCTTGGGTTAAGTGTCAACTTTTCCTTCTTCACACACTACCCTAAGGCTTTAGGCCTTCTTAATAGCCTTTTTTATGATTTTTGGATTATATGGAAAAATTAAAATGAGTTAAGAGAATATAAAGGTATTTTTAGATACCCTATATTGAGATAAACTTTTGTGTAAATTTTATTAACCAAAATATGAGTCTAGACCCCTTTTCTAACCCTAAGGCTCTCCAATTAGGCCTATTTGGGCCTAAACACAACACAATCACTATTAGTCCATACTATCAAGGTTGTACTAGTCTAAAACCAAGTTATTCACTTAAATAACTTTAAACTTAGTTAGATTATAAATTTTTGGCAATTTTGGATGGTTGGAACTATTGTTATAACAAAAACCCTAGTATAGGGCTTATTCACTCTTGTCATGACCTGAGAACAAAGATAAATGGTTCTTGAGAATTTTAACGGGTTTTATTGAAATTTAAAATATTTTAAAACTCTAAATTATCCCCAAAAAACTCCTCCAAGTGTTTTATTTCCCTTTCTAATTCTTTATTACAATTTTCTAACTTGAAACATGTTTGACTGTGCAGGAAAAGTTTAATCTACAAGCCTGTATCACCATTAACAAATAAAAAACTAGGTTATATGTAAAGGATAGGTTTAAAAATATAAAAATACATTCAAAAAAATTACAAAATCCTTGAATAACCTTTTTAGGATGTTTAAAATGCCATTGCTTTCTTGACAATCACACAATCAATGACATACAATGAGAAAAACATAAGAAATAGTTGTATATGTCAACAATTCTTCAAAAAAGGGGTCTTTTTCTTTATTAATTGGATTTTTTTTTCTTAAAAAAATGTAACAAAAACATCCTATTCAAGAATCACATCTTTTATGTGGTGTATAACTATTGTAACCACCTCGAGGGACCTTTCCAATGGTCACAAGGTAAATTTTGAAGTATGACAATAAATCAAAGTTTTATTTATACACATATGAAGTGTTAGGAACTTGACATAGATTAAAAGGTATATATGGATGTTATAAACATGTTCACAACCTTAATATAGTCATTCACTTATCCCTGCAACTCCAACAACAAGCTAATATTCAAATATTTTAAAAGTAAATTTTGGTAGGAAAACAAGACATTTGAAATTCAAACAACCTAGAAGCTATTCTAAGATATAAAATTGAAAAATAAGGATGATCAAGGAATTTAAAAGTCTTAAAATACAATATCAAAATAAAAATAATGCAACAAACCAAAATTGATGACAAAACTCATCCTAAGATTGATGCCCCTACATCATACTCATAGGGAAAGAGAAAATAACTCAAGGACTATTATCCATGAGTGTTTCCAGAGAACTCAGTCATTTTTAGTCATCCAAATTGCATATTATAGTGGTTTTTTTTTCCACTTGACCAGGTACTTGAAGTACTAATTGTCTCTAGTCTTTTTGATCATCTATTTGTCTAGTATGCACTTCAACTCTTCTATCTTGGCCTTAGGCAACTATGTTTCCAATTATAGGCCTACTGTAGGTGTGTCCTCTATTTTGTTTTCTCATTATACCCCTTCTTTTTAAGGGTACATGTCTGAAACATTAAATATAGGTGAGATACCTACCCCACTAGGCAACTCTAATTCATATGCATTATTTGTAAACTTTTTGAGAATCTTGAAAGGACCAATCTTCTTCATATTTAAATTTTTGTAGTCACCCCATGGGTACCTCTCCTTCTTGAGATGAGCCAAAACTAAGTCTCAAATCTAAAAAATCACATCCCTTCTACTCACATTTACTTGTTTCTTGTGTTTTAACACTAGATTATAGGTGTTTCTTTACCTGTTCATATACTTCCTTCATTTCGATTATAAACTCTTCACCTTCAACACTCCTCTTATCCATATGAATAATGTTTTGACCTCAAACACTCCTATAGGATGCATATCATGGATTACTTAGAATGGGCTCATACGAATGATCTTGTTGGTAGAGTCATTATAGGCAAACTCTACTTGAAGAAACATAAGATCCCATTTCTTAGGATGGTCCTTAGATAGAAACCTCAATAGGTTCCCTAAGATTATATTAACCACCTCAATTTTACCATCTATTTTAGGGTGGTAATTTGAACTAAAACTTATGTTTGTGCCTATCTTCTTACATAATGTTCTCCAAAAATGACCAAGAAACTTGGTGTCTCTATCAGATACAATGTTCATGGGTGGTCCATGAAGCCCTACTACCTCCTTGAAAAACAAATTTTCCACATGGGTGGAATAATTAGTAGTTTTACATGGAATGAAATGTGCTATTTTAGAGAATCTATCCATGACTACATAAATTGAGTCAAACTCCTCTGTGTCCTAGGCAATCCCATCACAAAGTCCATATTTATAGATTCCCAAGGCCTATTTAGGATTGGTATGGGTTAATAAAAACCTAAATTAGTGATCTTAACTTTTTATAATTGACAAATATTGTACCTCTCCACATACTTCCTCATTTTTGCTTTCATTCTAGGCTAATAATAGTGCCTAATGACAAACTCTAATGTCTTGTTAAGCCCAAAGTGTCCTACCATGCTTCTATTGTGTTTCTCTTGTATCATATTTCCCCTTATGGAACTTCTTAGCACACATAACTATACCCCTTTGAACAACAATCCATATTGTAGGACAAAATCCAATCATGGCTCCTTGTTGAGTGTGCTTGGGTGCTTGTAATCATGGTATGCTTCCTTTATGTCTTCATCATCCTCATACATGTCTTTGAGTGACTCAATCCCAACACTTTATAACTATATCTCATACACCAATAATATCCTCCTTCTCAATGCATCTATAACCTTATTGATTTCCCCTTGTTTATGCTTGATGGTGAAGGTGAAATTTTGCATATACTCCACCTATTTCATGTGTATTTGGTTATTTTTGGGCTGATTAGAGATTAACTAAAGTGCATGATTATCTATGTACACAATGAACTCCTTTAGCATTCGATAATGTCTCTACTTCTTCAATGCTTGTACCATTACATATAGCTCTAATTCATAGGATGCGTACTTCTTCTTGGCATCATTCAACATCTCACTAAAATAGGCTATAGTTCTACCCTCTTGGCTTAGTACAACCACTATCACCACCCTACTTGTATCACATTTAAAATACCTTATTAAAGTTGGGTAATGATAGCATTGGTTGCTCTATGATTCTTTACTTCAAGTATTGGAATATCTTATGTGCTTTTTCATTCCACACAAAAAATTTCTTCTCTCCCTTCATGGTGTCTATGATAGGATAACATATCCCATTGAAATTTCAAATGAACTTCCTATAAATTCTTTCAAGACCATGAAAACTTCTCACCTCTCTTGTTGTATTAGGTGTTGGACACTTTATGATTACCTTCACCTTGTTTGTATCCATCTTTATCATGTCTTTTGATATTACAAAGCCAAGGTACAATATCTATGACTTCATGAAATCACACTTATTGAGGTTGATCAACAACCTTTCTTCTTGTAGCCTCCTCATGACCAAATCCAAATGGTGAAGATGCCCCTCTTTATTATGGATGTATAATAGTATGTCATCCAAATACATCACTAAAAAATTGCTTATGAATTATTTTAGTACTTAATTCATTAATATAATAAAATTAATTGGTGCATTGGTCAAAAAAATGGCATGACCAGCCACTCATACAAACCTTCATTTGTCTTGAAATTAGTCTTCCACTCATCACCTTGCCTGATTCTAATCTAGTAGTAACCACTCTTGAGATCAATTTTATAAAAATAGCTTGATCCACTCAAGAAATACATCAAATAATCTATCCTATAAAGTGGAAATCTATACCTTATTATGATATTTTTTATTACCTTAGATAGAATCAATACACATCCTCCACTCACCTTCCTTCTTGGCAGCAACACTATAGGCACTACACAAGGACTCAAACTTTATTTGATCAACCCTTTGTCAAGAAACTCTTGTAATTGTATTTTAATCTTAGAATTATCTTGATGTGTCATACTATAGGCTACCTTGTAAGGTATACTTGCTTCAGGTATAAAGTATATATGATGTGTTATATTCCTTATAGGTGGCAGTGTGTTGGGAAACTCATCAATAACTATCTCTGCATATTCCTCAACATCTATTAGATCTCTTGGGGTAGCTCATTGATATTTGTGGCTGTCATAATAGTTATAACATTTACTACCAATACAAAGCCTAACTCTTCTTTATTAATAGTATTCAAAAATTCCTTACCACTTACCAACATGTTGTGTGATCCAACTTGTTGATCACTCTCCTCATCTTTCATAGGTATCAAGGTACGACTTAATCCATCTTTGACCAAGGTTTACATGTTCCTTCTTCCATCATGAGTGGTTTGTCTATCATATTACCAAGGCCTCCCAAGTATCACATAACAAACATCCATTAGGATGACATCACAAAATAACTTGTCCTTATACCTTCCAACTTGGACCTCTACCCAAATTTGATCACTTACCAATACTTGTTAACCCTTATTCAACCATGAGACCTTATATGGTGTGGGGTGAGGTATTTTCTTCAATCCAAGCTTATTAACCATTTCCACTAAAACTAGATCATATGTGCTTCCTGAATCTATGACCACTTTACAACACTTACCTTAGAATTTATAAGAAGTCTTGAAAAGAGTCTTAATTTGTGGTGATTCCTTCTCCTTGGGTAGCTTGATCATCACCCTCCTCATGAGCAATGATTCTCTAACTTTAGGCTCTTCCATAAGTGATGGAGAGCAAACACTCTCTTACTCAATTCCATATGTAATTTGGTTTCTCCCTTCAATTCTTGGGCTCCCTATTGGTTGATCCTTTGGTAATTCCCATGATTTATGACCAAAAAACTTATTTCACTTGAAACATCTTCCTACAAATCCACTTGATCCGCTACCCCTTGATGCAAACCACCTCTATTATAAGGTATCCTACCCCTAAAACCACCTCTTGAACTAGAGGGATGATCTTGCGAATTATTTAACTCTCCTTGATTGCTTCCTTATGAGTTTCCTTTATTCCATTACTATCCTCTACCTATGAAACTTATTCCCCTTCCTCTATTCTACTAGTTTTTCTTATTATTCAATTTGTATTCAACCTTTAACACTAACTATCATTCTTCAAGAGTGTTAAGACTAGATAAACTCAACTCATATTATAGTTTATACCTAAAACCATTGAGATAACTTAACACCTTGTCATTTTCACCCTCCATATGACCTGATCTAATGCTTAATTTGTATAAATCTTTAGTTTAATCTCTCACCCTGATCCGTAAACACCAGTAGGAACTTCACTACTTTTATAAAAATGTTTAAATGAATCTTTTAAATTATTAATTCTAAAATTTACACTAAATTTGAAGTGGAAAATTTCTCAACTTTTAAGATGTTGGAATGATTAAATCTGATTTAAAATCTGATCCAAGTATCATGTTTCAAAATTGAAATAAAGTGAATTGAAAGATCACTTCAGTTATCCATTGAAACCATCAGATTTTTCAAATTCTCAATTTACTCAATTTCTCATAAATGATCAATTCATTAAATTTTGCATTTCGATTTAAATCTAAATTATAATCTACAATTTAACTAAAACTAAAATGCAAAAATGAATCCATAAATCAAAACACAATAATTGTTTATGGGGTTCAGAATTCCTATGTCCCCAGGTTCTTATCGAACTAATCCATTAATGTTGCTAAAATTTGCAAGACAAAATAATACTTACAAACAACAAAAGATCATATCTCTCTGCAATAATAGTGATCAAACCTTTGAAAGACCTTGGCTGACTCAGCACATCCTTCACCTTCCTGAATCACAAGTAAAGGCTTCTCCAAATCAAAATTGGAAACTTATATAGCTCAAAATGGCATCACCAATTCTAAAAAATGGGAAAATGAATATACTTCATAGAGGATATCATAATTATAAACAAGTTTGTAGTTTACTTTGAGCTCTAGTTTGGCCTCTAAAGGCTCCAAAATGATGAAATATAGAAAACTAGTTTATAATTCTCATACACAGTCAACTGAATGCTTACCTTTAAATACAAATTTTTGGGTTTAATATTATCTTTGGCTCCATGGACAAGTTGGTTAGGCTCTTATCTTTTTGCATGGCAGGTCAAGAGTTACAATCCCATCGGCCTCCTTTGTGGGCACTTTGCTTATCCATTTGTCCCACATTGGGTAGTGGGATCAGATTTCAAGACTTTAAAAAGGTTGGCAGCCAGCATAGATAATGTCAACGCCCCTTTTGGTGGGATCAAGGTGCCAAGCTTAGCATGGGTTGTTGGGTATTGTGCCAAAATAGTATGGGTAAGTGTGATGTCCCCTTCTCACATTCCATGAGGTAGGTGGATGTGGCAAAAATTTTGGTATCCCAAACTTAGCATTATCTTGAGCTCTTATGACTCGGCATTTCTCATGGCTTATGATCTAGACAACAATTCTAATGACAATTCGGGTGATGGGTCCACCCCAATTGATGGTGGAACTTTTGGGAGCCATAACTTTTGCACCGTAGCTCCAATTGACTCATCATTTGAACCATTGGAAGTGTCCCCCTAAAACCCAATGGAAGCATCCCAAATTTCAATTTTAGTAGTGTAGTATAAAAATAGTAAGTTTCTAAAAATAGTAATTCCTCAAATTCTGTATTGTTGTAAATCACGGAAGTTGAACCAATTCATCTCCCTCGAGATTGGTGACCTTCCATATCCTTCCCACACCTTGAAAACATGTATAAATGAAGATGTAACCCGAAATGGAAAGCAGACATCTCTTCTCAGAGATAAGCATATGTTTGGGTCTACAAATTTGATCAATAAAACATCTCTTATCAGAGATAACATTATTTGAATTGTTTTGTTCTTGTTCCTTGAATTATCTTTCAGCCAAAGCTTTTGAGTTTTGGATCAGATTATGTGGAAAGTTGGTTTCTCCCATGTGGCTGGGGCTCACTTGGTAATTTTAAAATATTACCAAGGAATAATTACAATTTTTTTTATTTTGTAAAAACAATTATCCCTCTTTTTTGGGATTTCTATGGACTTACAAATACATTACAATATGAAATCAGATAGTTTCTACGGACTTTACAATTTCAAATCTATAGACTTTGTGATTTCAAATACAATGTAATATAAAACCCAAAGGTTTCTATGAACTCCTGTTGACTTCCATGTGTCACCACCGGATTGGTCCACTTGACGTGCCCTCATTGCACCACATCATCTTGTGATACCACATTTTTCCCTATCACATTAGAACTTTAATGGCCTATAACTTGAGCATATAGTGTCTATTTTTCAAACCACAAAAAGTGCCAAAAATATCTTGATAATATCTACACTGTGAAATTCTTTTCATCATGACTTGGAAACTTTTTCTGAGATGAACTCTAGATCACACCCTCATCTCTTTCTACTTTAAGTTTGGGAGCCTCTTGTATAAGCTAGTGATGTAGTCACTAGGAAAGAATTTACTCTTTAGCTTTGCCACCATCTTGTTCCAAGACCTGATATTTTCCTTCCCTTTCTTCCTTATCTCATCTTGGACATAATCCCACCATAGGGATACATGGCCCTTCAACTTAGTTCTATCAAACTTCACCTTTTGTTCTTCTAGAATCTCTTCAAAATCAAAGTGTTTATCTAACTCCCCTGTCTAGATAAGGAGTTATTCCTCATTAAGGCTACCTATATCTATTGTAAGATCAAAACTGGGATTAGATACTTTCCATTTCACCACCTTCAGTAGTCTCTCAAACATTTTCTCCTTAGTCTCTCCTTCATATTCCAATTTTGGTACCTAGGGTTCATCTTCCTCTTGGTCACTCAAATCACATATGACCACTCCTCTTCTTTGGTTAGCCTCCACTACTATGATCCTAACATCAAAATTAACCTTAAGGATCCTAAAATCCTATGATATGACATTCCCCATCTAGAAGGCTACTACTCTCTCACCTATTGTCTTCTTTCTTGGTGGCATCTTGACTCTTGTTCAAGAAATTTGTCAAACAAGTATCTACTTCTCTTTATTCCAAATAATCTCATCTATCCCACTTAATTATATGTGTCATTTCTTGGATTTTATTCTAAAATTATGTAGATAATCCTTGGGTTAAGTTTCAACTTTGCCTTCTTCACACACTACCCTAAACCTTTAGGCCTTCCTAGTAGCATTTTTTTCCTAATTTTTGGATTATATAGAAAACTTAAAATGATTTAAGTGAATATAAAGGTATTTTTAGATAACCTCTATTTATATACACTTTATTGTAAATTTAATTGAACAAACTTTGAGTCTATACCCCTTTTCTAACCCTAAGGCTCCTTGATTAGGCATATTTGGGCCTAAACACAACAAATCACTATTACTCTATACCAGTCTAAAACTAGGTTATTCACTTAGATCACCTTGAATTTCGACACATTACAATTTTTTGGAAATTTTGGATGGTTGAAACTATTGTTATAACCAAAACCCTACTTTAGGGCTTCTTCACCCCTGTCATGACCTAAGAATAAAGATAAATGGTTCCTAAGTGTTTAAAAGGGTTTTATTGAACTATAAAAGATTATACACCTATAACTTATCCCCACACAACTCCTCAAAGTGTTTTATTTCCCTTTCTAATTCTTTGTTACAATTTTTTAACTTGAAATGTGTTTGACTATGCAAGAAAAGTTCAATCTACAGGCCTGTATCACCATTGACAAACAAAAAACTAGGTTATATGAAAAGGAAAGGTTTCACAACATAAAAATAAATTAAACAAAATTTATTAAATCCTTGAATAACCTTTGTAATATTTTTCAAATTCCATTGATTTCTTTATAGTCACATAATCAATCACATATAATGAGACAAACATAGGAAATAAGGGTCTGTGTCAACAATTCTTCAAAATATGGGTCCTTTTATTTATTCCTTCAAAGTTTTTTCCTTCCAATATTGAAACAACAACCTATTATTTTAAATTCACATCTTTTATATGGTGTATAACACCTTGAGGGGCCTTTCCAATGGTCACAAGGTAAATTTTGAAGTATGACAATAGACCAAAGTTTGATTTCTACACATATGAAGCCTTAGGCCATTGACATGGATTCAAGGGTTATCTAAGGATGTTTAAAACATTTTCATAACCTTAATCCAATAATTTACTTACCCCTACAACTCCAATTACAAGCCAATTATTTAAATATTTAAAAAGTAAGTTTTGGTAGGAAAACATGAAATTTGAAATTCAAACTACCTAGAAGCTATTCTAAGCTATAAAATTGAAAATTAAGGATATTTAAGGCATTAAGAGTATTATAAGACATAATAAAACTAAAAATAATGAAAAAATCCAAAATTTATGACAAAACTCATCCTAAGAGTGGTGCCCCTACATCAATGTTCTTCATAAGTAAGTTCAGGTACACACTTTTTTACATTAATCTAATAAAAGGGGGTAAATGTAAACACATTTATTAAATTTTATTTATAAAATAATTTACTTGTAACCACTCATTATACACTCTTTTCTCATTCCTAATTCTAGATTCCTTGATCGCCATTCCTTCACTTTTTATGTGGATGAATCTTACCTCATAAGCAAATTATGATTCAAAAAATCCCTATCTAACATATTAAATGACCTAAAATAAATTTAAAACTTATCCACACTTATAATTTAGTTTTTTATACTCTTTAGACAAGTTGAATTCATTTGGACTATCCCACTTCTTGATACTATCAAATTCTACCAATTGCATCCTCCCACCAAACAATGGCTATTTTCTCAAATTAAAAATTATTTAATGGGTCTTCCTACATTTTTAACAAGTCCCATTTGAATTAATTCCTAAATTATCACTATAAATCCACATTATGTAACCATTATCCACTAGAGACCCATATGACTGAAAAACATTATACTATCTAACTACACATTAAGAGAAAAACACATATTTTTCCCAATTTAGAGTCCACATAGCCCTAGTATCCCTAATCTAAGTTTGTATACACCTCCTAGTTCATAGGTTATTGTTGAATAAATTAATCACACTAGGATTTCACTAAAATTTATAATTTTTTACCAGTCTTTCATACACACCGTCGTATCATGGGAGAACTACATAGAGTTTGATCCTATTTCAGAGTATTGATATGTAGGAAGCACTCAACAGGGGGGTGTTGAGGTCTATAAAAATTCAACCATCAAACCATTTTTATATTTAACTCTATTTATCCTTCATGGATTATTGACATATGGTTACAAGTGAAAAACAAGGTACACAATGGTTTCTAAAATACATTGAGATCTCTCGCATAGTTAAATATGACATATAATCAAAGAAAACTTATCATATTAGTCACAAAGAAAAAACCTTCAAAATATTCTTGTTTTCCCTAAGGACACCAAATCAAGCCATTCCTATCTAATTTTAATATTCCTATCCCATACATATGTGAATCACTATTCCTTATTCACAATTTCATTACACAATCCCATAATTGATTTTAGATTACACTTATAGACTTGTACATTTGATTTCCAACTAAGTTGTATTTATTTGGTAGTTTCACATTTTAATATATTTATAAATATAGTAAGTTCCAAATCAATTTGTGTCATTTACACACACACACACACACACACACACACACATGGCTCTTACACACCCTTCTCTCCTATCCACTACCTTTTATGGATCTGACCTTCCTAATGTTCTATCAGTCACCAATATGAATTCCCTATTTTGTGCCTAATATAATTATTATCTTAATCAGACTACCTCTTAAACATCATATTATTATTCTTGTCTTTTTAGATGCCTCTAATCATAATTAGATGGCTCTATATTTTCAAAAGTGTTCCCCTATGATATACTTGTTTACATGACTAAAAACAATCATTTTACAAATTTAAATCATCCTTATGGTTTGGCCCCTATGTTTTGCATTTCAATGGCATGAGAATTTACCAAAAGAGTCCTATATTTATATACACAATTTCTAAACTTATTTTTTATCTAACATTAATTTATTAATCTTCCATCTATCCCTTGCACAGTAAGAAATACTTCCCTAAATCCCCCAAAGTATAAATTGGTCACAAAGAGTAGGTCATATCTAATTCTAAATCACCTAAGTCAAGTCAAGTTTCCATCGTCAATTTTTGAAATCTATATCATATGTTGCATCATACTAAATAGAAACCATTACAAACATACACCTAACTAAGATAGATACATGTAGTTATAGCTATATTCAAAGTATTATAGATATAAGTAGAATTAAAACACTCAATAGGGGTAGTTGGTGTTAGATTAATCCATATTTATTCCCATTTTTAGGCCTAAAACTAGTGCCAAAATTTGAGCTAGGGTTTTGAAGTGAAGGAGATAGGTGTTATAGACTTGCACATATAACAACAAATTTATATCACATACGATGATGATTTACAAGAAGACATAATGATTTGTGACAAAAAAATTCAAGGATAGGTTTTCAAGATAAATTTTTTAGAAATATATGCCTTAATTTTATGTAGGAATTCAATGGTTGATAGACTCATTTAGGTATGCCCAAAAAATTGGTTTTTAGAGCTGAGCAACACCAGATCAATTTTCATTTTTATCTAACACTCGTATATATTCTCAAAATAAAATATATCAATAATAAGATAAGAACACTAATCCTCTTAGTACTTTACATAAATATTAAAGTGTAATTGAACATATGATTTTAGAATTTATATTTTTTACATATCTTAGATAACCTTCATATTTGAACTTGTATTCTTGTTGTTTAGATAATTAATCCAAAGTAATGTAAAACACTTAGGTGTAAAATAAATAGAACAAAGATAAGGTCTTGTGCACAATTTTAGTAGAATGATGTGTGTTTCTTATCAAAATAAAAATTGGGAACCCCTATAAATATAGATCCAAATATTTAAAATGACCTATAAAATATGTTGATGGAATTTATCTAGATTGATATATTACAATGATTTGGAGCAAAAATAATGCTACATTGACCATATTGAATTAGTATAGAAGGAAAAGTTATATGTTGAGCAAGCCCAATATAGTTTAAAAGGTACCGTGTGTAGGAAAAATAATATGTTTTCCATGGTCAATACAAAAAAATATAAGGACTAAACATAACTAACTTGACATGGGAATTAGTTGAGGAAAGACCCAAAATCAGGTATTAGAGGAGGATAAAATTATTGAATAGAAAGATGATGAATGTAAAAATGTATAATATGAAATCATATAAAAATTTATCATAAGTACCATTAGCCAACCAATTCTCAATCTTGATACATTCCTTATGAGGTGCACCCATGAAGAAATTGATAGATTACACCATGATTAACTGAACAATGAAACATGCATGAAGAACTTGTAGAGAAAAATCTCATAACCTCAAATAAAAAAATCTCACACAAGAATTTTTTTTCAAAATAGCATCATCTCATTAAGCATTCAAACATTAAAAAAAGCATTATCCAAAAATTACATAGGAAGGTTCCTTGTATAGGTGAAAAATAGACAAGTCCCACCATCCTCATGCATATGGTATTATTTTCCACTAAAGACCTTTATTAAATCTATTAAAGTTTGAATATACCATGTAGATAAAACTTAGTGGGAAAAAATTCTATACCAACACCCCCCTTAATCATCACTTAGGTGGGTAGAAGAATTGGGTTTAGGAAACAAGGCCTGATAAGTTACCCAAGTACAATGTAATTCCCATAAAATAGATAAAAAGAGAAAACCCATAGGAAAAAAATCATCTAAAAAAGAGAGAAAATAATGAGGTAGGGATAAAAATCCCTAATATAATCTACAACTACCTAAATCCATCATGTGTCCTATAACAGAGTGCCCTGGATAACTATGGATCAGAAGTAAATGAAATAAAGATAGGATCACCTTGAAATAGTGAATGAGTCCACCATGTGACTAATGGATATTAAACCAAGGTATAAATCCTATACAAGTAATTATTCTTTTCATGCAAGGTAGAAGGGCCAGCTTCTCTATGACAAGATGGTGTATTATAAATAGAGGCCAAGAAGGACTACGGTATACCTTGAAACTATGAAATAGACTACCTAGTGTTTGATGTGTACTGGAATAGAATACCTATCATTTGTAATTTTTAAAGTGGAATAAAGGTAGGTAGATCAAGAACAAATCCTCAATATCTGAAAGGTGATAAGGAGATGGTGGAGGTGTGTCTCCATAACTACTATAGTCATATGTAGAGGAAGAGTCATCAATATCACAAGTATACTTAGGCTTATAAATGTCATCAAATTTAGGTGAGTCTAAAGAAGAAGAATCTAAAGAAGATTCAAGAAAAAAGTGTGAAAATTTATATACCCAAGTTTGATGATCAACCATTCCCACTACTAATATAGTGTCACTATGTATCTCTCTAACATACACTAAATCTAAAGTGAACTCAACTCGCATGTCTAGACCAAGGTGAGTGATCTAGTAAAATAATAGGAGATTAGTTTAAAGTAAGGTAACACTAAGAACATTATTGAATGTTTCACCACTCACTTCAACATACCCTCTCTCGAGAACATTTTTAGAAGTGCCATCACCCAATTATATAGAGGATATGTTACATGGTTCCAAGAAATTGAACTCAATCTTTGAAGAGGCCATGTGAGGTGAAGCACCAAATTTAGTGACCCATGTAGGAGTCTGAGATACAATATCAACTAGGGAATTTACCTTTTATTTCCCATTACTATTCTCTTTTTACTTTTATTTAACATGATCATTTGCCTTAGATTATTCATGGGTTGATGAGTTTTGATTAGTATAATGAGGGACACTAATGTGATTATTGAGCATCTTAGTTAGTTGGTTAATATGCTTCTTCAAAAAAATTCTTTCATCATTCTATCCTAAGAAAAACCTATTGACATTTTGGCCTCCTAATCTAAATGTCAACCCCTATAGTAAAAATCTTTCATGAGAACCCCCTAGGTTTTTCCATGGTGTCTAAAACTTGTCATGGTCTTATAAATATCTCTTGAAAGTATTTTTTACATGTTAAGAGTGTCATATATGTGTTGGAACTTTCTTACAAGGATCATCATGTCATGGCTATCTTGAGTCCTTAAGTGGTGTACTAAGTGGTCATGTGGTCCTTGAGTGAGGGAAAGAATGTCAAAATGTCTTGTGAAGTCTAAAGAATTGTCTTAACCTTATTTGATAAGATTAAGGATATTTATCAAGGGTTAAGGTATTTTGAGAGTTTTAAGGTTTCTAATCCTTATAGTTTTAGGCCTGTCTAAGCCATTTCAATAATGGAAAACTTTACTAGTGTGATATAAAGGTGTTTAAGCCTTGTTTAGGTTTATGACATAAGGTTCAAGATATGCATAATGTTATTTTATATGATACACTTATCCATGCCTAATTCAAACATTAATTTAGCCTTATAATCCATCAAATTCCTCATATGAGTCTAAAATTACACTATAAAACTTAGGAAATAGAATGTTTTGATGCCATATTATCTTTAAATGGGTATTAAGAGGGTATCATTGATAATCTATAGTCATTTGGGATGATTTCATGTGCATAGGGGGTCCATTTCAATAGTCAAATCCACTTCTCACTCATCAAATAGGTCCATCATGTGGGAAACCTAACCCTTCAACTCCCCTACTAAACCCCCTATTTTAAAATGATTTTTAACTTATTTTTAGATTAGAAACTTGAATAAAATGTAGAAAAGAGAGTGTTTTTAGGTATTTTTATATGTTTGTATGGACTTGTATGGTTATTTATGTATAAGGGAATTTATGAGGTTTCATTAGAGCTCATTTTAGATGTCTTAGAGGATTTTTAGGTCCAAAGGATGCAAAACAAGCCCAAAACTAATCCTCTTCCTCCATCGAGCTCCTTTGTAGCCTAAGACAACCCTTTGGGTTTGTGAATGGTATGGATAAGAGAGATAAAATGAGAATTTGATCTCTTGGGAAGAGGAATGGGGTATCTTTATCTTCTCATTAATGGAATTTTTTTCACATGTATGACCTATGCTCTATGAACAAATTCTAATAATATGGATACTCAAATGGTCTTTTTCATTTATGCAAGGGGTCATAAGTGCAATGATTTTGGTGAATCCTTGAAGTATTTTTAAAAATAAATGCTTGATGGTTATTTAAATAATATTAAAGGTATATATCCATCACTCTCCCCCCTGATTCACATTTGTGATGGTGTGGGAGTATACAAAGCTTTAGGTTTTCTCTTTTACAGGTTACATGGTAGTGTTCCTCATATTACATAACTTTTAGTGCATGAAAATGGAGTATAATGATGCTTTTATTTATTTAATGGGTCCCTTGAGGAATTTAAATATTTTTGTGCTCCTAAATCACTCATCTAAGCCACCATCAAGCCAAGCAACCCTTCAAGTCCTACTCTATGGTGATTGTTATGAGTAATGTGTGACCTCTTTGGCATGAGAAAAGTAACATAGCTATAGAAGGTCATTAAGTTGTTTTAAATATACACATAAATCCTATGTTTTAGTAATAATACTACCCCATGTCCCTCACTATCCATTAATAACTATCCTATGCCTAAAAGGCCACCATCATCCTTAACCCTAGAAAGGCAAACTCCCATAGGTCTGACTGTAGTAGCCTAAAGTGTAGACCAAACCAATGAAGTGTTGGATATTGGTATGAGGTGTGGAAGGTTGAGATACCTTAACGATATTCATGGTATAATATTAAATAGGTATGTGAATAGATAAAACAATTTCAAATTAATGATTGACATTCACAATTCAATCCTAACAGCATAATCCCAGTTAAGTCTCCTATGGGTATATACAAGACTATAGTTCGTTTGGTGAAAAGACACTAAAGGAAATGAATTTTAGGGGATTAATAAGGTTATAAATAATTATTGATAGGATAATAACATGCTAATGGAATCCATGAGGATAATAAAGCATCAGAGTGTACCCCTTAAGTGGGCACACACAACCAATAAGCCTAAAGCCACTACCTACAAGCCTGACTATAGAAACATGGAAAAATTGAGCAAGGAATGTCTTGAAATATATGAGAGGCTAAAAAATTTAATAAACCCATAGTAATTATGATCAATGTTGATGAATGAGGAGAAAAAAAATCCTACTTACACATAATCTATAGCCTAAAACTGCCCTTCAGACCTTATTATTGACAAAAAGTAAGCTAGATAGAAGAAACCTAAATATTGGTAAGTGAGAGGAGGTCAAGAAAGTATCTACAATTATGTTATAAGGAGTCATAAATTTCACTTGGATATTCTATCGCTCTTTAGATATAAAAAATAACTTTGGTAGATTAGGTCTAGTTAAGCCTAAACAAAGTAGTCATAGTCAAGATCAAAAGTAAGAGAGTGTAAGTTGGAATGAAAATAATTATTAAAATGGAGGTATCTAAATTATTTCATAATTAACATAATTTTTCCCATTTATATTTTTAATTCCCAAAGAAACAATAGGACCTAATGATTTAAATAGGTTTGTTAGCCTAATTAGGCCTAAACAGACATATGCATATCGACTAAAGACAATTATACATGTAGGGGTGTATAAGGTATAAGGAAATTTTAAGGAAATTAAAGGAGATATAATAGGGATTTAATGGTGATTAATACCTTAAATTGGTGAAGGAAAGACTTATCACTCACACCAACACAGTCAAAGGTATAAGTCTACCACCTATAGGTAGGGCCTAAGTAAGAGGGTGTAACTATGTTGAACCTTATACAAAAATGGAGTGTTAGAATGGAAACATAAAAAATGAGGCATGATATCTCAAAACCCTTAGTATTAATTAGGTAATTTGTATCCTTGAAACATCAAAAGGTTTCACAGACTAAACAAACTTGGTTGATCACCTACAACCAAGAAAGTAGGGTTATGAGCAAGAAAGAGGTTAAGTTATGAAACACTACAGAGAAGTGAGAGATTTAACTAAGAAATGTAAATATATTTTATCTTATTAATTATCTAAATATTATTTTTCAATGTGTCACTCCCTAAGATAGACAAAAGATCATAATGTCCTACTTGGCCCATTAGGCCTAAAACTGATGTAAACACGTTTGTACTAGAGTTGAAGGCATTCTCATATTTATAGGGGTCCCTAAGAGTTTAAAAAATATATGTATGGAATTGGGAAATAAATATAAATGTTTCAAGATGGTATAAGCCTTGGAATGAAGAAATAGGTAACTAAACCAAAGCATTAGGTCTGCATAGGCCTAATTATCCCTAAACCCTAAGTAAGAATTTGGTAAACATACAAACACTAATATGGAAGGAAACCATATTGTAATGGATATTTATATATACTAGAAGAATATTAAATTATTTTCATATCCTGATAAACATTATGGAAATATACATGAAACCACTTAGGCCTCTAACACCTTTTATTAGTCACTCAGGTTTGGTAGCCATGGCACTCAAAACAAGCTCATATGAGAGAATAAAGATAGAAAATGAGTTTAATAAGATAGAGATAAATTATAGGGTTGTGAATAGGTGTTAAATATTTTTTTAATGATGATTTTTAATACCCAAACCACCTATAGATGACTTATAACCTTGGAACTTAGTCTAGGCCTAATAGGCATAAAGTCATTCTTAAGGCCTAAAAATCCCACCTCCACCTTATGACATGTCAAACCCCCCCAAGCATACATAGGAATTTAAATAAGTATAAAATAATATTATAGTTCCTATGTATAATTCTTTAGGTAGTGGAAACCATAAAAATGATCAAATTGGTCTTAAGACCCTTCTTGAGTTTCATAATCCTAAGCTGCTACCTCGAAATAAATTTTCAAATACTCATATATTTAATCATAAATATACTCAAGGACAATTATATTATCATGATTTTTCCACCCTTATAGACTAAAAATCCATGGAATTAAATTGGGTTTTAGTGGACCATCTCTATGAATCATTATTAAGAGTGCAGACATGTCTAGAAGCCCTACAGGGAACTTGAGGCACACCATATTGAATTCATATATCCATACGCAAGATGGTTGGGACCCAAATATTTTTAGGATATTTAGGGGGATATATGGACTAAAAATACATTTCCATAATTTTGGGATTGGAGGTCTGATCTTTATGAACCATCATTAAGATGGTAAACCTCCAAAACCCTACTTAAACCCTAAGACAAACCCAAATTTGTAAAACATGGTAAATTTTAAATAAAATTCCATAAATTGACCTAAAAAAAACTTGGAACAACTAGTAAAATTATAGGATACCCTACTCATGGTACTAAGTTATACAAACTGATGTATGGACCTATAAAAATGGTAATTTTTTGAGGTTTTATGATGTTTTCAAGGTGTAAAATTATTTTGAAGGTTTTAAATAATTTGAGGGGGTGTTTTAGGACTTTTTTTACCTTTTAAAGTCATAAATTTCTCACATTACTTTTTGGAAACACTTTTTTAAGTCTCCTCCAAATAGGTAGTCCAATAAGGCTAATGGAAGGTGACCTAGTCACCTAGTTTGGTAAGGTTGCAGGTGTCTAATACTTATAAATGCCTATGCCATGGTATGATACATTTATTTAGACATAAATATCACCTATTCACATATTATTAATGTCTCATATATGTTTTCATGGCCACTAAACACCTAATAACTAAGTAACTAAGATTGATAGTTCTAATAGACCTACTTGGTCAATAAGAGGAGATGAAATCTAGCATAGAGGGGATACTAAGAGTAAATATAGGTTCAATAACACCTTTTAAATATCACAATGAAGTCAATAGACACACCTTATGGTCATTATGAAATATGGGAGCAGTTTTTATTATCTTAATCAACACATAAAGGATGATGGGTTGCTTAACACCTAATGGAGGCCTAATTACACTTCATTTATACTTTATAACTACCATAAGAGAAGTTATTAAATTTTTTTGGGTGAATACATGCTTTCAAATAATTCAAAATTGTTTGATCCAACCTCCACCATTCCAACTTAATGCCTAAAGGGCCCATTGAAGAACATCAACTCATGGAGGGGGTATGAGAGACTATTACAACTCCTTTTAACTGATGATGGAGTGGACTATGGTCATTTATGACCTCTTATTTGAACCTCCATTCTAAGTTTCCCTCTCTTTCTCTTTTTATTGTTCTTTATATTTAGCCTTACGGCCTTTATTTGTATCCCTCACCTGGGTATGAAGAAACTCTTCTTAGATTTGCACTTGTAAACCTCTTAGACAAATTAATGGACTATTGAAGTTTCTTAGTGGTATTATCTAGTGTGTATATTATTGTTTTGATATTAATAAGTAGTATAATTTATCCCTTTGCAAGTCCTTACCACACCTAAATGCTAACAGGTGTTATATGTAGGTCATATAATATGATATGATGTTAATGGATAAGTTTAGAGTGGAATTTTGACTGTAAGTGCCTTGAACTAGGCCCACCCTTAATTTACCTCATGTTAGATTAATCCAAGTCAACCTATATATGAAAAATTATTTCATATAACCCATTGGAGATAGTGATTCAACTTCATGTATTGTTCATTAGTGTTTTTTAAGTTCAAACATAGTGGATAAGCTATATTGGTGCATCACCACCCTTATATTAGGTTTATTTTATGCATTATCTATCCTTTTTCACCCCAATAATAGTATGTCTTAGTTAATTGATCCAAATAGATGCACCATAGGAGTTATCCCCATAACATAGAGGTTTAACCTAGCCATAGGCCATCCACAACCTTGGGTTATTCCCATGTTACTCCAATCTTAGAGGTAGGCCTAAACAACCTCATCCTAGTGTCTAGGTTCGAGAGATAACAAAAATCACATTCAATACAATATTTCTTAGACTTATGACTAGAATAAGAGGACTCATGGTTGGATTTGGAGGTGGGAGTATTTGAATCCTTCTCTTGATCCTTTTTATTCTATTTCTTCTCTTTATGGTTTGGAGCCTTCTCTTTCTTAGCAAAAAGTGCATGAGATTTTGAGGACTTCATTGTGCCCATCAGTATCAATTTATTTTGTTCCTAAATCAAGTCAAAAATAAATGTATCTAAATAAGGCATATTCCATATAGCTCCAAGAGTAATTTTTATGGCATCGAAAGTGGATACAAATACATAATTCTTTGCACTAGTTTAGAGAGTATCGATAAACCAATTTCCTTATCTTTCTTATCAATTCAACATTATTTCAATTGCAACATCAGAAGTCTAAACTTAGTGAAGAAGTCTTAGAGGGTGTCATAGTCATCTGGGCTCAAGTTGATGAGTTTATTTTGTAGCTCATGGTCTCTCATCACCTCTTGCTTTCTAAAGAGTGTGCTTAGAGTGAACCACACTTGAGTAGGATTTTTGGTAGAGTCTATTTGAAATAGTAGATAAAGAGAGATGGAAAGACATAATAATCTAAAAAATTTATCACAATGGTTTAATCATTTAATTTTCACTTCTTCTACTATAAGTTCAATCTTAGTGCCCTTTATAATTTTATGGTAACCCTTGGATTGAAAAATGATTTCCATTCTAGATTTCCATTCATGATAATTAAAAGGTGTGAGTAGACTTATTTTAATTGAATATATATTTCATAAATAACAATACACAACACCACATAATATGCCTTAGAAATATTATATTTACCTCTCCTTAAGTTTCAAATATAAGCATGGTCATATAGACATCAGACTCAACTAAGAATGCATCTTAAACAAGTGTGCATAAGTATGAAAGAAATAAAGGGATGTTTAAATAAACTAATAATGCATCTAAGAGTGTATAATAATTGGTTTTAATAGAGATATATGGGACCCAAAAACACCACCTATGTTTAGATCATGAAAACACAAGCACTTTTTAAGAAAATGGCACTCAGATTTGAGTTATCAATTAAAAGTTATTCATGCTTGAAAATTTTCTTGCTTGAAAATTTTGGTGGTAATAGTGTTGAATTTTTTTGATCAACTTCCCTAAAGGAAATTTTTATAAATAAAATTTTAAAATAAAAACTTAATCCTCTCTTGAGAAAAATTTAAGAATTTTTGGGTTGGAAGTGACCATGGGCTTAATTTCCACATGACCGAATGCTAAGGGCTAAGCTAGGTGTTTGATTCATATGACCACAACATATAATAGGGGATAAAGGGTAAGATGAGGACTCTCCCCCTTAATTATGTCACTTTACATTGTGATATGATGTAGGAAGTGATGTCACTCTCAAAATGTCCCCTTTTAACCAATGAATAGTATCACAAACACCTATCTTAAAGTTGACAATTACACATGTTACAAGGAGTTCTTGGCCTTAAAATTGACACATTATTGGATTATCACTACATTTTAGGAGATTCTTACACCTATATAGATTATGTGCACAAGAGTATAGAAGGGTTATCTATGTCATTGTGAGGTTGGAGGTTAGTTCGTCAAGCTTTAGGACCTTGTGATGTATAGGTGAGCATATTTTGCTTCACCACATGGGTGAGTTCCAAGATGATGGGATGGTCCTAAAAAGTCACATATGTGCACATTTTTCATAGTTGAGTATTGGGCTAGTTAGCTTTGGGCCTCATTAAGCCACAAGTGTAGGCATATGGATATCTACATCTACATGTTCATATCAGCCTAGGTAGGTCCAATAGAGATTCAATATTATGAAGGCAAAAAAATGTCCATGCATTTATGGGGCTGCATCTCCACATAGTAGAGGGACTAATAAGAGCCTAAAAATATTCTAAGTATAGAATTCTACAAAAAGTGAAACCAGCTGAAAATGTTGAAAAAGCTTGTAATAAAAACTTAGATCTACATAAGTAGTTCAACCTTTAAAAAAACTATCAAAGACTCACTTTTTAATCTAAAAAACATATAAATTGTTTTTGGATTGAAAACCCTGCTGTTATGAAAATGCATGAAAACCAAGAAAACTACCTAAAATCCTCTAAAAATGGCTATCACAAAACTAGGTCATATTTACAACAATTTGTAAGGTTTTGGTAGCCTATAAATCTAATTGTATTATTCATTTTTAATCTAGAGACTCCAACTATAAATATCTACATGAGTTTCAAAAAAATACACCAAACCCTTAAAAACTAAAATCATAAAAAATAGCAAGAACATGGTGTAATGATCTCACAAAGATTCAAATAGAAAAAAAAAACTATCATAATGGTTATGTTACCATGTCATATTTCACCATGATAAATTTAACAATGAAGAATGTATGAAAAACCTATAGAGTGAAATCTCATAACCTAAAAGAAAAAATATCACACAAAGAAATTTGTGCAAAAGATCATTATCTCATTAATCATGGAAAAAATCATTAGCCAAAAGTACATAAGAAGGTTCCTATATAGGTATAAAATAGACAAATCCCACTAAGGACCTTTATTACACCTAAGCAAACTTGACTAGACTATGTACACAAAACCTAGTGGGATAAAAGTCTACACCAAAAAAAATATGCACTAATAATTCCTAAAAAAGAAACTAGAAAGGATTTAAAAATATAGGTTTATACATATGCCATATTTAAAGCTCGTCACATGTCATAATAATGGAATGTGAGATGATGTCATATTTCACCATGATAAACTGAATAATGAAGCATGTATGAAAAACATATAGAGTAAAATCTCATAACCTGAAAGAAAAAATCTCATACAAAGAAAGTTTTAAAAAAGATCATTATCTCATTAAGTGTGGAAAAAATCATTAGCCAAAAATTACATAGGAAGGTTCCTTATATAGGTAGAAGATAGACAATTCCCACCATCTTTACAACCTAAAAAATATAAATGTCATAATAATGTAATGTGATATGATGCCATATTTCACCATGAAAAACTAAACAATGAAGCATGTATGAAAAACCTATAGAGCGAAATCTCATACCCTAAAATAAAAAATCTCACACAAGGAAAGTTGTGTAAAAGATAATCATTTCATTAAGAATGGAAAAAATCATTAGCCAAAAATTACATAGGAAGGTTCCTTATATAAGTAGAAAATAGATAATTCCCACCATCCTCATGCATGTGGGATTATTTTCCACTAAGGACCTTTATTAAACCTAATCAAGCTTGACTATACTATGTACACAAAACCTAGTGGGATGAAAGTCTACACCAACAAAAATATGCACTAACAAGTCCTAAAAAATAAGCTATAAGGGACTAAAAAATATAGGTTTATACATATGCTATATTTAAATATCATCACATGTCATAATAATGTAATGTGAGATGATTCCTTGGGGAAGAAACATAGTAACAATAATATTTAAAAAGGTTGTAAATAAACATTGATAACTCAGAGATAAATGAATGGAACACAAATAACATATATATCTTCACTTTGTTGGAATACTTAAAGTGCTAAAGGTATGTTACAACATCTCAAGAAATCTTGAAAAATAAAAAATATATAAATTTTTACAAAAATATTCTATTAGTATCAAAAAAATCGTTATGAAGTTAGGATTCAAGTGTTTATTTTGATTCATCAAATAAACCTATGGAAACAAATATATGGTAAAAAAATAGAATCTATAGGAAAAAAATTTAAAGGTTCATATTTTTAAAAATTTACTATAAATAGGTAAAAATAAAATCATTTAAACATTTTTTGCTTTAAGATATCAATAACTTTGAATGACCATTTCTAGCATATACAAAAACGATGACTAGAGGACAGAATAGGTAGATGCCACATGGAACATCAAGGGTGTATTGTAATATATATCAAGGTAAGACATAATTAATGTTAAGGTGGGTAGATATGATAGATCTATGAAAACCAAACACTAGGGTAGATCCATGTAACACAAATTTCCTCAACAAGCATCAAATCAAAGAGAAAAATTTGATGAGTAATAATTATGTCCCAGATTGTCAAATTTTGAAATTACATAATTATTCATGGATTAGGAATAAATAAACATTGCGAGATAAATTTATTGGCTAAGATGATAAAATTATTCTCACATTAAATTATAATAATGTTAATACATTTGTATGAGATGGCTAATATAGAAGAGATAAATATGGCTGATATAGTTCAATATCAATAAAATCAAATAATTGATATAGCTATTATAAAATTGTTAGTAATGTCACATGTGTCTTGGTGAGTGGATAAAGTGCTTTGATAACCCAAATGACAATGAAAAAGTGTGAAATTTTCTTATTCTAGTGTATTTTATGTTAGCTTGGTTGGTCTTCAATTTTGGCATGTTTAGAAATGTTTAAGGTTGAATATGGTGATTAGATAATGTGACAAAGGTCCCTAATATGTTATACATGCTTTAAGAGCTTGTTCTCATAATTATAATTCATCTAGTAGTCCATTTTTTCATCTAGATAGTTTGGGTCTAGTGGCAAAAAATCTAAGCAATTTGATGATGTCACCATTGCCACGTGGGAATGAGTCAAGGGGATTTGGTCATATAGTTTTGATCACATTAGTCCCTATTTATTATGTGCCAGATGTCAAGTCATGTGTTAAATCATGGTCAAAGATAAGAGGGTGAAAAGTTGTCTTCTCAATCAAAATTCATTATTTTCCCATAGCCAAATTTACAAAGTGGTAAGAAGAGACGAGTAAGCATTTTGTTGGTGGAATATCTCACACATGTGGATGATTCAAGAGAAGGTGATCATATGGGTTTATTTATTTTTTAGCCTAGTTGATTTTCAATAAATTATAGATCATACACTAAAGCACAGAAAAATTTATGAAGGAGCAAATTTGGTCTCCCAAAAAAAATCTCGACATAGTTGGTTCTATGATAGAAGATTTTGAGAAGGATTTTTAATGGTGCTATATCTCACATGCATAAAGGTTTCAGGAGTAGTATGTTACATGTTTATATTATCCTATGTGAGGATATTATATAGTCCAAATTTGAGATTATGCATTGAAGCATAGAATAATTTATTAAGGTTCAAAAATGGCTACTCAGGCATATTGAAAGCGTCCCCATAGTTAATTTTGAAAGAGTTAAAGCTTGAGCAAGATCAATGGTGCAAGTTTCTCCAAGAAGTCAAGATATAGCAAGATGAGGATAGGTGATGATGTTTAATTACTGATCAAAGGTATAGGATAAGGATCCATTGGTGACTCGGTGTTTGTACAGATTGATCGAATGGTGAGCATTGACAATTAAAAACTTGACTAATCCACATAGATCAATGGAGCATGTTGAGTCAACATTTCAAGATTACATGAGATAAAGTCAAAGTGATATATGTTTAACATTTGGATTTGGTGAACTATGTGTTAAATATAAAATAATATTGATGATGCATATTTGATCTAAGCAAAGAGGACATGAGATGCGAGCATGGTGTTCAAGGTTTAAACATGACCGTTTGAATTTGAATATTTGAATTTTTTAAAAGGAAATACCAATGTCTAGTTTTTAAACCATAACTTTAGATCTAGATAGAATTTTCTCATGTATTAAAAATAAAAGTGGTAGAGGACTCCAAAGTGCATCTATAAATATGGATTTTAATATTTGGAAGTGTGTACAAAAAAAAAATTGAGATCCAAAGTTTCTGTATATGTTCTCCAAGTGACCCAAGAAGGATTGTTTGATCTTGTTTTAATATTATTTTGATATATCTTGGTGAATTGGCTATTTGGGAGTGTTGTAGAATCTATGAATATGATCTATGTGAATTTTTAAGGTTTGACCAATCATATGAAGTATGACCAAATGTTTTGAAGTAGATTGTGTTTTCATTCATAATGACTATGTGTAAAAAGAAGTGTTTGAGCCATTTAGACTTTAGCAAAAGAGTATTTTGGTGACTATTATCATTTGAGGATATCCTAGGTGACATAATGAGTGTACCTATGCATTTTTAGGTGGTCTTATATTCTTATTATTCTTAGATAAGTGTTAAAGATATGAATGTGTCTCCATAAGACCTAAAAGTAACTTAGGCCTATTTGAAAATATGTTGTGCTTAAGTGTGACCCATGTGAGATGCCTTAAGGGTTAAGGCATGTATTGTGGCTAATAAATATTATTATGGACTTGATAATTCATGAATTTTCTACATATAGTGAAACCAAATGTGTTGGGTTATATACTTTAGAAGTGAGAGACTTTGGGTAGAGGATTTGTGAGTAAGAGACTTATATATGAGAGAGTTAGAGAGCAAAGGAAAGTAGAGGAGAGAGAGAGAGTGACTAGCTATTGGGTTGACAATAAGAGAAGATTATGGACTATGTGTATGATTCATAGATCTTGTTTTTGATGGCATTATAGTGTTAATATAGTTTTAAGCTGTGTAAAGAGATCTGAGTGTGTTATAGACACTATAAATCCACACACTATGATTCCAAATGTCATAATTTCCCTAGACTACCTTAGAACCCCCTTAAGACCATTCAACCCTCTAAACCCTAACCATATCTAACCTAGAGTTTTTTTACTTAACTATATTAACATATGCTTTACCCTAGCTTTTACCTATTTTACCTTTCACCCTCAACCATTGATAGTTAGGTTGACCCTTGATGGTCACCCTAACCATCGACAATCAGGATCTACCTCCTCAATCACTAGTATGCAAACTCATCTACCTTGATTTTCAAAAAATAACTTATCCTCATCCATCTATGATCTATTACATGAACAAGTTATAATTAGGAAGCCTATTTCACATGTTGTTGTAACTCTCTTGCCTTGCCTATAAAAAGAGAGGACTTGGGAGGTGAAACCAATCTACAATCATGATCAATAGCTTGTGCATCTAGGAGTTTCCTTTTGTGGGTCAATCATCATCAACAATACATCAATCGTATTAGAGAGCCAAATTTCCATTATAGCTATACCAAAGCACTAAATACCATTACTCTATTGGAATCAAGATAGATTCCACCAATAGGTAAACTACCTCAACCATTCACCTAATTAATTTTTGGTAAGTCAAGTACTTGTTTCTTAGTATTCATTTACTTTATTTCCATTTTGTAATCAATAAAGGTATCACTCTCTCATAATCCATATTTTAGATCTCATTAATCAGACTTTTTACTAACCCAGATCCATACATAGTAACCATCGAGGTTGTCTCAACCACTGATAGTCTGTCCAACCACTGATGGTCACCTTGACTGCCAATGGTCACCTTAACTACCAATGATCAGCCCAACTATTGATGGTCACTATGGTAGTGAAAACCAACAATCTAATTTCACCTACCTACCACCAACCAAACCTAATTTTATGTGTTCCTACCTATTCACATACCCCTGTCTAATTTTCCAAAGTAGACCCTAACCCTTTATCACTGGTATTAATTAGTTTATCACTAATTTAATAATTTTTAGTCTATTTTCTAATCAAGTGTTCTTGTGTTTAATTTTAGTACCTTTGATTTATTAATGCAAGTACTTTAATTTCTAGTTTATAAGATTAATTTTTTTAAATGTGTGGATTGACAACCCTAGAAGAAGCTCTCACTTTTAGGATCTAGCTATTGCTAGGCAATCCAATCAACTATTTATCTAATAAACAAGTTTAATTTAGTGTTTTATTATTTGTAGGTCATCCTCCCAAGACAAAGAGGATCTCTTCATAATATTTTGATTTCATGTACACAAAATTAAATAGGTTTTTCAACCATAGTCATAACTAGTTTCTTATTTCCCTTTTTCCATTAATAAGTAATAAATTCACTAAAATATTCTTGCATGTCTAGTGGGACCCTTGTGTCTTTACTTGGGTTCTTGTTTGCTTGTATTATCTCTCTATCCTATGTTCATTAATAAAAAAAAAAAATTAGGCTTAAAATCAAGTGCATACATCAACTACTTGAAATTTTAGTTCACATAGCTCAACTTAAAAGCAAAGTAATTTATCCTAGCTTCACTCTTTGTTTCACACACTCAACCAAACCACTTTCACCAATTAAACATTAAACAAACTTGAGACAAGGCCAAACTATGATTTCATCACCTAGTGGTAACCTTACCCTTTCTAAACTATCCTACTTGGAGGTCATTACCAAGGGGAGAACCAACTTAGCTCTCTGGTTGAGTATAATCTCTAGATATTAATATATATTGGCTAAGCACCCGACACCCTTATCACTATGGTCTGTGAAGTGAGGGGGTAGGCCACAATACCAAGACACATATTGATTCCAATATAGATTATTTTTTAGTACTTAAAAACAACCTAAGACTTCCTCTCTAGTACCCACTCTATAAACCAATTTCAATCACACATCTTCTTAAGGCATAAGCCAAAATCAAGATTAATTAAAACTTTAGGTCTTAACATATCTTTTAGAGTGTGCTTTTATTTATTTTATCTTTTATTATCTTATCTTTGTTTGAGTAGTAAGGATATTTTTGCTTTCTATCTCCTTTATCTCATATGGTTCTCACTCACCAAAAGTGAAGAGACCTTGCGGAGCAAAACCCATTACATATCCAACCTACCTCTTCTACCTCTTCATCCATGGACTACATTTTTGAGCCAATAGATTTTACTCATCCCTCAATAAGTCCTACCTTACATTAGGAGGTTCCTCAAGGAGATGTGTATTTTTCCACTTTCCTATATAATAATCCCATGGCCTTGAATTATTATCTTATAACCATGTCTTACCATACCCTAGCTTTGGCCCCACCCATAAATTATCCTTATGGTATGTCTCTCCACCTCATGAGGAGTACCTATATCACCATGGTTGTAAATCAACCATTAACTACCCAATCCTTCTCATCAACCAACAACCCCTTCAAGACTACCATATAAAACCAATCAACCCAAACTACCACTTCCCTAATACCATCCACTTCTACTAACCACTCCTCCACTATGGGAATGCCTACCTATAGTACTACCAACCTTCCTTTAGTTACCTATAATGTATCAACCACTACTCTACTTAAAATACTTGTGGTTTCCATACCCTCTACCCTACCACCAATTAGTATAAGGGTCACTACCCTTCCATCAATCACCAACCCAACTACCACTCCTATCCAACAATCTCCTCTTGGACCAACCTTAGGCTACATCCCTAATATACAAGGGCATTTACCCATTACCCAACCACCTAACTATACCTATCCTTATGTATCTTCCACCCAGCCATTAACATCTACCTACCAATATGTGGTAACCTCCCAACCTTCTACTCACTATCAACATGTCTCCCAACTGCCATAGTAGTATGCATCTTAAAACCTTCTAGGTACTTAACCCTAATTGGACCTAATGAAGATGCTTATGGATAATATGACCGTATTAGAGTCATCCATTTTGGGTGTTCACAACATCTTATCATATGAACAAATATATAATGAGCCCATCTATCCATCTGTACCTATTAGGCCATATCCTCCCCAATGGAAACTTTCCAAGTTATCTAAATTTCAAAGGAGGATCCCCAACAACACCTTAAGGCATTTATACATGATTTTTATCTCATCACCTATGATGATTCCCTTCTTATCCATACCTTCCCCATGTCCCTAGCCAATTTGGCATTGGATTGGTATAGTGCCATACCTAAGCACTCCCTTTTCTCTTTCACCCAACTGGCTCAAACTTTCTTAGACCACTTTTGAATCAATATCTCCAAGAAAGTTTCTATCATTGACCTCTACTATATTCTATAGTTTGAGGATGAATCCATTTCTGATTTTATGGCTCATTGGAGGAGCATAATTAACCAACTATCCTTCTCCCTACCTCAACCCAAACTCATAGAGCTCTTTTCTTAGTCATGTGCTAAGCATATCTCCTATACACTACATGTCCAAATATTCCAAACCTTCAATTAAGCCTTTAACATGCCACATAAGTTAGAGAATTGATTGATTGATGAAAGAAGGCTAAAGCTCAAAAATAAGAATTCAACCTATAAAACCATTGAGTCTTCTTCCTCCAAGTTAAGTAACCAATCTAATACCAAGAGCAAGAGCAAGGGAACTACAAATGTGGTTGTCCTTAAAGCCACCCATCCACCTTCCATTAGCCAACTAAATTCCTCTAGTTCCTCAAAACAAAACCTAAAGAACTAAAACTAGAATAACCAAAAGCAATTCACTCCACTTAGAGAATCATATGCCTCTATCTTGGAGAAGTTATTGAAATCCAACATCATTCAACTTCTTCCTATAAAACCTCCTTAGTAGTTTGATGCCTCTCATCCTGAACCTAGTTGGTTCAATGATAATGATCTATGTGCCTTTCATCGAGTAATAAGATATGATGTCAGTAGGTGTAACATCTTCAAGAACCTTATCCAATCCCTCATTGATAAGGGGGAGCTCACACTGGATGACCCCAATACACCATTGAACTAAGACCTTGATATATTTAGGAAGCCCTTCCCAAAACACACTCCTATCAAGAATGAGAGAAATAAAATTGAGTGTTATCATGATACCCATATAGTTAACATGGTCCTTAATGCACTCATTACCAAACCACCTAGTACCCAATCTTCCAGTCCTCTTTCACCTATTGAGATAGTATAATTACCTTCCATTTATTTTGAAACTCAAATTGAGGAAGTACCATGTTATCCCCTCCACTTTTTGAGGTGGTGGAGTCCTCAACCACTCTTTTAGTTGATATATCAAAAAAACCAACCATCACTACCTCACCTTCACCTTTACTACTAAGCAAACCACTCCACCTTCAAAAATCATTCCAAAAGAGGAAACACCCATGTATACTCCTCCCATAGAGGAACAACCTATCTCAACATTGCATCCTTTAATTGAGGAAGAGGATGAGGTTACCATCCTTGTGTCTCCACCTAAGAGCTTAACTTTTAGGTCCACCATTCAGGAAATTAAACTAATCTACAAACCATTTTCTAGGCTAGTATAAAAATTGGAATTTATTTCCAACCCTAACATGGCTTGAGCCACCTTATATAATTAATTAGGGATAAATTATATCACTAAGTAAGAACCTCTAACCATACCTTTAGCAGACTAACCCACCACTTTCACTATCTGGACTCCTACCCTATCAACCAAACCAATAACAAATTTTACCAATCCAACAATCCCTCAACCATCCAAGGAACTTAGACCCTAAGTGACCAAATCACCTTCTCAAACCAAACTAACCAAACCTATCAATAACTTTGTCACCTTCCCTACACCAAGCCTTAGTCACCCCTTGGTGAAGGTGAAGCTCACCTCATTAGAACCAGCAACCAAACACTAAACCAAAACAATCAAAGAGGAAAAACTACACAAAGGCTGAAAGGCCCAAATTTTACCTCCCTTAGCCTTACCCTCAATTTTTGGGCCTCATCCCTCTACCTTGATTAGGAAGCCAATTACTTCTACCAAAACCTCACCACTTCTTTTAGTTATACCTTCACAATTGCTCTCTAATGCACCTCTTTTCACTACACCAATAATACCTAAGCTACCTACCTTGTGATCTTCCACCTCTATCCCATCAACCTCCTTTCGTAAACCAAGGTCATCAACCAAGCATACTACCATACCCAAAACACCTACCACTAAACCTATCTCCAAACAACCCCCTACTTCAACCATCAAATCAAAGACCATCACACGCTTACCACCTTTAGCTGAGTCCTACTCAATTATTCTCCATAGGCTATTGTAGGATTATTTTTTATCCTTACCTCCCATCAAACCCTTTGACCCTCTTTCTTCTAAACCCATCTAGTATAATGACCACCATGTGTGTTCTTATCATAAAACATCCAACCATGAAACAAAAAATCTCAAATCTCTCCAAACCATTATCCACTAACCTTATGATGAGGATGATATATTAATAGATAAACCTCCTATGGGCCCATACCAATCAAACCAACTCATACCTACCCAAATCTCACCTACTCCTCCACTCTCACCTAAGAGTGAAGATGAGTCTGACCAGTCCTCTAGCTCAACCTCTCCCTTTATCCATACTATCAATGTAGTCATAAGATCACAATAGAAGGATAAGGAGAAGGCTAAGGTATCCATTCCTTAGATTTACCCCCCTTGAAACTCCCAACCAACCTACACCCAAACGTCTTCATCCTCAACTAAACCCAAGGTGTCTATTTTAGGTGCCTCCCAATCTAATCCTTCAAAATCCATCAAGAGAGTCATCCTCAAGCAACTTTACTAGACCTCAAAAAATATGAGCTTGTATGAGTTCATCTCTACTCCCCATCACCACCAAGCACTAATAGAGGCTTTCCAATCCATTGAGGTCCAACTTGAAGACCTTCAACCTCTAGTGACCTTTGTTCACACCTTTCAAATTTCTAACCTTGTTACCTTCAAAGATTCAAAAATACCTTCCATCCACCTTGAGGAACCTAATCCCCCTCTCTTTATTACTACTTACATAAACCAAACCCACATAAAATGGGTCATGATTGATGGGGGAGATAACATTAACATCATCTCCTCTCATGTTTACAACCAAATCAACTTGTCAGACAATGTCATTTCTAAATTTTTGATCGCCCTTTGTTCCTTTAATGATATAATAGCCACTACCTTGGGAACTATCATCTTTCATATCCATTTAGGACCCCACACACTCCCCAAACTTTTATATATTGTATAAGGTGAATTCTAATACAATGTCTTGTTGGGATGACCTTGGATTCACTCCATGGGTTGTGTTCCCTCTACCCTCAAATGCTACATTAAGTTTGAACATGAAGGCTAGTCATCACCATCCGAGCTGACCCAAGTCCCTTCTTGACAAGTAACATGACCTATCACCCCAATGATGTCTTCATACCCCCATCCAACACACCCTCAACAACTGAAACCCAACCTTCAACCACCAAAGTGCATATCATACCCCCTTCTACTGATGAGGTATCGATTAATTCCTCTATCCCTTTAGATCAAATCCCCATAATAGACCTTTTAGCATCAACATTCCATCACCTTTCACTAGGGGAGTATCAACTTTTATCCCTTAACACTTTCCTTACTCCTCACAAGTATGGGCAACTTAACAACTAACTAGGATATGACCCCAATGTTGGGACTATTATTCTCATTAGACCTCCCCACTATTAGACCCATTTTGTTTATGAGGGACTTGATAAATCCCTAGATGCTTATACCACCTCTCTTCCACCTTAACCATTCACTACCAGTTTCTCTTATCTAGATAAATTGTGCTTCACCAAGACATACCTCCATTGATGTACTTGGAAAGGCTTTAGTCTTTAGTAGTATGAGTATGGACCACATGAATTGGTCACCATTGAAACTAGGAGGCCACATGAGAAGCATAGACTTGGTTTTATCTTACCTAATAAGAAGAAATCCAAATAACTTGTCATTATTATTCTTAAAGAAGATACCCCTTCCTCACTAACCTCACCTCCACTTTCATGTGAGGATGATGACATCATCTCACCTAATTTTTTTCATCAACATGAACATCCTTAAACCCTTGACTTACCAAAAATAAGGGGCAACTGTAACCATCCCTTTGACCCACCCTAAGATGATAGGAGAGGACTCTCCTACCATTAACATTGTTCAATACTAGGATGATGATTCTATTCTCACCTATCTTGGTGCCTTAGATTATTCAATCCACAAATCCCTTATTTTTGAGACCTTGACCATGTTAAATGAATCCACCATGGATATCAAATTGGGATCCCAAAATAACCCTCATATTGTCAAAACTAGCCAATGATAAATGTTGAGGAACTTTGGAACTTTCCCCCTTTCCTCTAAGATTGTAGTATAGCATTTACTTGGTCTTATAGTGATATGTTTGGAATTAAACAAACCATTTATAACCATAAAATAGTCACTCACCATGATTCCAATCCCATCAAGAAGAATATTTTATGCATGCACCTTTTTATAACCCTTCTCATCAAAGAAAAGCTTTAGCATATTCTATCTATCAACTTTATTCAACCCATTGACTACCCCCAATGGGTCTCAAATTTTTTACCTATCACCAAATCCATAGGATGAATATAAATTTGTGTGGACTTTTATGATCTCAACCTCACCTTCCCCAAGGATGACTTTCCCCTACCCAACACCAACCATCTAGTTGATCTTACAACTAGCCATGAGATGTTATCTCTCTTGGATGGGTTTTTGGGTTATAATTAGATCTTAATTGCTCCCAAAGATCAACACAAAACTAATTTTACCACCCCTTAGGAAACCTTTTACTATAAACTCATGATTTTTGGACTAAAGAGCATTGGTAAAACCTACCAATGTGCCATGACCTATATCTTTTATGACCTTATCCATAAGATTGTTAAGGACTATGTGGATGACCTTATCACAAAATCTAAACTCTAGAAGGATCACTTAGTCATTATTAAGATCATCTTTGAATGCCTTATCCATTACCATGTCCTCCTAAACCCTAAAAAATGTATTTATGGGGTCTTGTCAGGAAAAATGATTGGTTTCATTATGTCCCTTCATGGAATTGAATTCAATCCTACCAAAATCAAAGCCATCCTGGACACGCTTTCTCTATCCAACCTCAAGAAACTCTGTATCTTGCAAGGGAAGCTACAATCCATGCATCATTTTATCTCCCAGCTTTTAGATTGGTGCCAACTTTTCCACCACCTTTTGAATAAGGATGTCTCTTTCAAGTGGAATAGAAATTGTCAAAAGGCCTTTAATTCACTCAAAGAGTACCTTTTGTCACCACCTACCCTTATCCATCCTAAATATGACCAACCCTTTTACCTTTATATGTCTACCACTGACCATTCCCTAGGGGAAATGTTGCCTCACTAAGATGAACAACACAAAGATCAATCCATGTACTACATTAGCTATATGCTTGTATAATACAAGACTTGGTAAACCCATTCTAATAATATTTGATTATCTTTAGTCTTCATGGCTAGCAAACTTTTTCACTACCTTATTAACCACAAAACCTACATCATAACCAACACTGACCCACTTAAGTACCTACACTCCAATCCATACCAAAACTAATGTATGTCCAAGTGGATCATGCTCCTAGTAGAGTTTGATCTTGGGTTCCTTCAGTAGAAGTCAATTAAGTGGTAATTCATTTCCAACTAATTAGTCAAGGCACCTTTAGTAGATAACCAACCTCTTCCTCTTGAGTTTTCTAATGAGTTCATCATGACCCTCTCTCAATAAAATTTCACCTATCAAGTCACCATGTTATTTAATGGATCAAAATGTTAACATGGTGGGGGAGATAATATCATCATTATCTCCTTTGATGGTGAACCTCTACCTCTGTCCTTCAAGCTTGATTTTGAATGTACTAACAACATGGTTGAGTATGAAGCCCTAGTAATAGGCATTCAAACTACCTTAACACTAGGAGTCAAAATGATAAATATTCTTAGTGACTCCCAACTTGTGGTAAATCAAATAAATGTCTCTTACCAGTGTAAGAATGATGTTCTATAATAGTATAAGCAACTAGTTGACAAAATATTAACATCATTTAAACACTACCATATCCACTCAACCCTTTGATATAAAAAGATTTCCACTAACACCATGGCTTCCCTTGCTTCTTAGATACCATCCACACCCTTAGATTCTAAGGTATCTATCATTATCCATATGCTTACCCAACCTTCTTATGTAAAACTAGATTCTCCCATCATTTTAATGTTGAGGAGACCCAACCTGACCTTTGGTATCAACAAACCTTTAACTACCTTAACCTTGACATAGTTCCTTATGGCCTCTCTAAAATTTCTCAAAGAATATTTATTCATAGTACTTCATGTTTTACCATACTAAGAGGTATCCTTTATAAGCATGACTTTGATGGCCTCTTCTTTTATTACCTATGTAGTCATGAAGCCTCTCATGCTATCAAGGAAAAACATGATGGTATCTGTGGGGGACACATTAGTGGCCTCATTGTGGCTAAGTGCATCCTTCATCTTGGATATTATTGGCCTACCCTTAACCAAGATTGCTTTGATTATGTGAAAAATTATGTCAAGTGTCAATAGAATGCTTATTTTCATTATGCACCTAGCCATAGACTTTGATTTTCCACTGATTTCTAGCCCTTATAATGGGGTCTAGATCTTATTGATGAAATCAACCCTCATTCCTCATAGTGACACTATTCTATCATCACCACAATTGAATATTTTACCAAGTGGGTAGAGGCTATCCTTCTAATCTCAACTAAAGTAGAAAATATCATTGATTTTATCAACCATCATATCATCTACCACTTTGATGTTCCTCAAAATAGTATCATCGATAATGGTAAATCATTTAAGAATAAGCAAGTCCAAGGTTTATGTGATACATTCAGCACTGAGTTAAGCTTCTCCTCACCCTATCATCTTTAAGTAGATAGACAAGTAGAATACTTTAAAAAAACTCTTAATAACATGGTAACTAAAATGGTCAATGTATCTAGTCAAGATTGTCATTTTCACATCCCCTTCACCTTATGGGAATATCATACTAGAATTAAGACCCCTATAGGTGCTACACCTTTCTCTCCTTTTTTTGGAGTAGAGGCCATCTTGCCTCTTAAAGTCCAAATCCCATCTCTTTAAATATCTTTGCAAGATCATGTTTATGAGGATGATTATCATCAGCATTATTTAGCCCAACTTGAGTTACTCAATGAACATCATTTAATTTCCCTCCCCCATATCCATGTCTATCAAGAGTGTATCAAGCATGCCTATAAAAAACACCTTAAAGTGAAAAAATTCAATATCAAATACCTCATCCTAAAGGAAAATCAGCATGTCACCAATATAGAGAAAAGAAAGTGGGGAAAGTTTGCTTTCAATTAGCCAGGACCCTATATCATAACCCAAAAGTATGGATCAAGAGCTTATCAATTGTATTCTATCGAAGGATACCCAGAACCTAAGCCCCTCAATACTTATCATTTGCATCCATTCTTTGTTAAGAAGGATCAAGTTCACCTTTTTTTTAACTTAAGCTCATCCCTTGATATCTACCCACATTCCATCTCCCTATTTTAGGGTAAATTTATAAAAGATGAATCATGTGATTATCCATCACAGTCATAGCCTAATATTGAATAATGGATACCATGGCTCTACTCATGGCATCATTCTCATGATACTTTCTACCCCTTTTAAGATGGATCCCCATGATCATTGTCACCTAAGCCTCTTTTACACCTAATCAACCTTCTTTTTATTTTATTTTTACCTTCATAAAGGTGAGCCACTAAGCTAGACTAAGCAAGTCTATGCCAAGTAAAGTTATAGAAATAAATAAGTAAAACCCACACCAATATAAATCATGGGTCATTCTTAAGCATTCACAGACTGATCCCTTAAAGGACAGTTGCATAAGCATATCCAAAATTGCACAAATGTTAGATAGACTACTCCCTTGAAGGATATCTATCACAAAGACTTGAATAAAGCACATAAACTTAAACTAGTCCCTCAAAGGATGGATGAGTAAGCATTTTTCAAAAGCATAGTAATTTCTTAGAATATTCTTGCATCGATCAGCTTGCCATATATAGAAATAAAGCAAATGACCCATCATCAAAATCATAACAATAATAAACTAATTTTAAAATCCATAATCAGTTCTCAAACAACATAATAAAGTGGAATCCATAATCAACTTTCATAAATAGACTTCCCACATTGATCAATCTGTATAGTTTTGGCATAGACTTGCTTATCCTGGTCCTTTAGATGTATGCACAAGAGAATCTTAGTCTCACAAGATGGTTCCATTTTCATCCATTCCCCCTTTATACACTATATGCAAGGGATTTTTTATTTTACTTGACATTATGTGGTCAAAACACCTTTTTAACCAACCAACGAATGCTAATGCAAAGTATTTGAAAGGTTTATGCTCATTTAGCTTATCCAACTTTGGTTTTGTTCTAGTCCTTGTCAAAGAAGAAGCATCATGCCCTCTTCTTATCCTATTGTGACTAGTTGATATTTCCATTATAGTGTTGGTCTCTTGGTTATGTTCTTTATTCTTCAATCTAGTGTTGTTTATTAAACTACATCATGTGTTTTCTCATAAACATTAACCCTAAGCATATACATTAACCATAAGCATAACCGTACCAAGCATGATAATCACATCTATAAGAAATTAAAATGATAAACCATTTTCCACCATATGTATAAATATAATGAAATCCAAATACTCATTTAAAATTAGCATGTCATAATAAATAAATAAGCATAACCATAAACCACAAACATATCATGCCTAGTTAAGCATATATCAGTGTCTACATAACCATGACATAAGCATAATCCATAATCAATGTAAACATCACATAATAAGTAATAAACACCAAATGCAAGTCAAACCATGAACATGAGCATAAGCAAAGATCACATATACATCTCATAAGTCAAATATGCATCATGTCATCAAAATAAATAATACATGTGGTAATGTATATCCTCTATCTCAATGCATGTACATCTCACTACTTCAACATGCAATCTAGTATCAAAATCATGTACATCTATGTGTGTGTGTGTGTGTGTGTGTGTGTGTGTGTGTGTGTGTGTGTGTGTGTGTGTGTGTGTGTGTGTGTGTGTGTGTGTGTGTGTGTGTGTGTGTGTGTGTGTGTGTGTGTGTTGTGTGTGTGTGTGTGTGTGTGTGTGTGTGTGTGTGTGTGTGTGTGAGAGAGAGAGAGAGAGAGAGAGAGAGATAATATAGTATATCATGCCCCCAAGGCACCACTACCACTAGTTCCACCTACACTACCACTACCATCTAGTGCCTATCCTCTTGGGATGCCTATCTATCCCTCCACTAAAGAGGTCCATTGACTCGGAGTAACCAAAACTATCCCACCTACTAATATGGCTCTATACTCACCCCATCAAGGCTCTTATGGACACTATGTTAGAATAATATCCTCATAATTCCTTAGCTCCTCCACTATGGCCAAATTTCATGCCATAGGTATCATACCTGGTAGTCTTCCTACTAGTGTTGCCATGACTCTTACCCTTTGTCTCAATGTATCCCTCTCTTAGGTCACTAAACCTAAAGAGGTCCTAGCCTGATCTCTCTCACCTATCATGATGGAAACTCGTCCTTGTAATGTCATGATCTAGCCCTATAATATGGCCACCTATCCCTATAACCTTATAATATATGTCTATGTGGTAGCTAGTGCTACCCTTGCCTGACCATCTAGACTACCCACTATACTTATACATGTAGACCCCTAATAACTAGATCCACATCTATAGCCTATCAACCCCCATCATCCCACCCAAAATTGGCCACCATATAAAGTGTTTGGTACAATGTTGCATAACCAATAGCAAAAACAACATCATCAACCCATGTATAATAGGTAGCTCCTCATGATCTAGGACCACCTCCTCTAGTTATGGCTTAGGTAATAAAAACTCAGTGTCTTCCCTCCTATATCTTAGGAATAGACTTTATATCCCCTATACTAGGCTATACTGACTCTGAACTCTATCAAATGGGATGAGCTAGTCTCACCCTTTCTCCTCATGTATATCCATCTCCATCTCTATAATGATAATGTGTGATGGCTATAGAGGGCCCACCTAAGAAAACTGACATACATCCTAAAGACCACATCTCCTACAACCAAGCCCTCTAGTGCATCCCTAAACTAGTCAATATCTCTTATACCTCCTCCACCTCTTGTGAGGGTGTAATCTCCCTTCTACCACATGAAACCCACTCTAAAATACATCTAAGCATAGCCTTCCCATGGTATCCCCAAGGGTCTTAGAACCCTAATGTGATTGTATGCCCAATAGTGGAGCACAAAACCCATGTTGATCTCATACCTCCTATGATCATGAAATTCCTAGATCTCCATGTATATCTAGACTAGGAAAATTGGTGCACACCCAAACACTATCCTACCAAGTAGCATCTCCACTAACACACCCAATAGTAGATAAGTAAAGTGGCAAATACTCAAATCTAGTAATGAAAAATAAGAAACTTCCATCATCATCATGGTTATCAAGCATCTCTCATATGGATCCCTTTGGTATAATGGCCCATACCCAAAACCATTGGAATGCCACCTGGCATAGGCCCAATCCTTGCTATATAAAATCTCTATCTACTCATCCCTCTCCTTGATCTCTATGTGATATATCATCTCCTCTCAAATGTATAACCATGTGATCCTATAAACATCCTCTAGTAGGATGGTCATCTCTCCTGTTGGCAAGAGGAAGGTGTTCACGGTCAGGTCCCATCTCTTGATGAGGACCATGATCATCACCACATCTCATGGCAAGCATTGATAGTGTCTCATGGCTCTGAGGCCAAACTCTCCCATGTCTATCTAATCATCCTCAGTCATCCCTCCATGGATCTCTATAAATATCTTAGGAACTCGATCCCTCATTTGGATCTTATTTCATGCCTACAAAAATTAAAGTTAGTACACACAGTTTTCCATTTCCATTTCTCATTTCTAAATCAACCCATTTATCAACATATTCCCACCTAAATCAACCTATTCTATCCATTATCTCTACTTCTAACACTTGTAAGTAACCCTCACATACAAACATTTTAATACCTTAACCTACCCTAATCTATCAAACTAACACCTAAATATTTTATTAACAAGAAAAACATCTACCCTAACCTCCAAACAATTTCAACACCTTCCCTAAACCTTTCAAACCACCTCCTAACCCTAACCCTCACCCTTTTCTAACATATCATTATCCTTACTTACCCTTTTTATTTTAACTACCCCACACCCTTTCAAAAAATTTAACACTTTACTTATATCCTTTTATTAAAACCCACCTTCTCTAGTCCCTTCATCTCTAATGATCACTATGATTGTTGATGGTTAGGAGACCTTTGTGCTTCATTGGTTGACTACTAATGGTCAAGTATGACCATAGATGATCAAGTCAAATCATTGATGTTCATAATACATGATCGATAATGGAAAATAATATAACCCTACCTTCCTCAAAACATATAAAAATGACAAAATTTCAATAAATCAATCACCTAATTCTACCCTATACCCTATCCCCAACCTAAATCCTCTTTCAATTTCAAATTTCACTAGATAATTTTTCAAAAACATGATCAAAACCTAAAACTAGGTCAAAACCCCCTATACCTACCCAACATAACCACACACTACCAAACTTTAACTTCAAAATAATAAATTTAACTAAATTAACAATTTTAAACACACCCCCTACCTCATTCCTTGACTACTATCGAGGATGGAGCCCACATCCATCTATTTGGTCACATCCTTGCCTACCATACATCTCAATCCTAAGAGATCACCTCAATATGCACCTCCAACCAATCAGTAATCACCAACTCAACTAAACACTTAGTCAAACCTCTCACAAGACACCAAATCACCAAGAACACAAAAAACACAAAAGTTAAATATCAAAAAGTGAAAATGATTTTTCATTGTCACTTTTTATGTTCTAGACTTTTAGGGTTTCCCCCTAACTATTGATGGTCAGGGTGACCATTGATGGTCAATATTAGGACCCCTAACCATTGATGATCAAGAGGTCTACATGTTAAAAATTTTTAGGCACCTACACATAAATTCCATATGTTTTTTTATTTTACCTTCTCTATTATAGAAAAACCAACCTATAGGTGATTATCCTTCTCTAACCAAATACTAGATCATGTCCACCTCAACATTGGTCATTTTTGACCTGACTACCTTGCCACCTTATGGTTGGTCTATTTTATCCCAATTTACATATGTTTTATGACACTTTTTTCTTGGTCATTTGACTATAGTGACAACATTGCCATGTTGACCCCTTTTTGAACTTATGCCACCTAACACTACCTAACCTACTTGTGTCTTTTTATGAGCACTTCCTAATTTTGATACCCAAAACACTTGACCTATTGTATTTTCCATGTGATCACTTCCTACCTTAGATACCCACATAAACACTAACCTTCTTTTGGAGATTAACAGGTGTACCTAGTTACCATGCCTAAATGTGATCACCTAGTATACTAGTCACTTGTCCCTTAGTACTGACCTTTATTATTATCAACCATGGTAACCTCATATTTATGTGATCTTGGATATCTCACCTTTTGTCTCTATTTATGTCCCTATTTGTGCCTTATTTCCCAAGCTATCACCCACCTTCATGTTATCCACCTTTGTCATCAATAATGTAGAACCCTCACCAGATTTTGCTTTATCTCATCACCTCTCAGTTTAATGGGGAACACTTCCTCCCATACTTGGGGTAACTAGATCTTTGAAAAACATCCATTTTTGTTTTACATATCATTAATTCTAATTTTTATAACAAAATGAGGAAAATGTAGACACCATAAATCTTCACACCATGATTTTGAATGTCATAATTCCCTTGGACTACCTTAGGACCCCCTTGGGACCATTTAACCTCTAACCCCTAAACAAACCTAAATTGAAGTTAGTTTAACTTAAATATCTTAACATAGCATTTACCCTATATTTTACCTATTTTACCCTTCACCCTTGACTATCGATAGTTAGGTTGACCATCGACAATCAACTTAACCATTGATAGTCAGGCTCCACCTCCTCAACCACTAACAACAAACTCATCCACCTTATTTTTATAAAAATAACTTGTCCTCATCTATGTGTGAGCCATTACATGAATGAGTTATAATTAGTAATTCTAGTTCACATGCTATTATAACTCTCTTTCCTTGATTATAAAATAAGAGGAGCTAAGAGGTGAAACCCATCTACAATCATGATCAAGAGCTTGTGCACATAGGAGTTTATTTTTGTATGTCAATCATCATAAGTAATCTAGTAATCATATTAGATATTTGACTTATCATCATAGCTCCACCAAAGCACTAAGTACCATTACTCTATCAAAATCAAGCTATATTCCACTCATAAGTCAACTTACTCAACCATCCACCTAATCAACTTTTGGTAAGATAAGTACTATTTCTCAATATTCATTTACTTTATTTCCATTTTGTAATCAATCCATGTCTTACCTATCTCTTAGAATCCATATTTTTTATCTCATTAATAAACCTTTTTACCAACCTAAATCCATACACAATAACCATCGATGGTTATCTCAATTATCGATGATCTGTCTAACTACCAATGGTCACCTTGACCACTGACGGTCACCTTAACCACTGATGGTTAGCCCAACTATCGATGGTCAATATGGTAGAGAAAAATAGTAAGCTAATTTCACATACCTATCCCCAAATAAACCTAATTTTCTATGTCCCTACCTATTCATAGACCCTTATCTAATTTTCCAAAGCAGACCCCAACCCTCTAGCACTAGTATTTATTAGTTTATCACTAATTTAATCATTTGTAGTCTATTTTTAGGCAATTGTTCTTGTGTTTGATTTCAATACATTTGATTTATTTATGAAATTAATTTATTATATATTTTATAATATTAATTATTTAAAACATGTAGATTGACAACCCCTAAGGAAGCTCTCACTTTCAAGATCTAGATATCGCTAGGTAATCCACTCAACTATCTATCTAACAAATAAGTTTGATTTAGTGTTTTCTTATCTGTATGTCATCATCCCAATCCAAAGAGGAGATATTCATAACCTTTTGATTCCACATATGCATAATCAAACAAGTTTTTAAACCATACCCATTCCTAATTTCTTCTTTTCCTTTTTCTAATAATAAGTAATAAATTCACTAAAACATGTGCATATGAGGATTATTTGAGTGAAGAGGGAGAGAGATTATGGAATGCCTATGTGAGAGGCTTATTTGATAAAGAGAGAGAGTTTGTGTAGGGGTTAGATAATCAAAGGTCTATCATTAGGTGTTGAATACATCAATTCTAAGGTGGAAGTGTTCTTCTCAAGGAGGGTCTAAAGGAAGTTATCTTCCATAGGGGTAGTTGCTCCTTATAAAATAGGGTTTTACTAAATGCCTTTGGTAAAAATGACTTGATCAAGGTTTTAGGTCAAAAGGACTTGATTGAAGGTTCTTGATCATAAAAATTTGATTAGTCTCTTGTTTTTTATTATATTCTAGGATAGTAGTCTATGTGTTTACAGACTTGAGAGTGGGTTTTATTCTCCAAGAGAGTTTCACACATATATCTTGTGTTGTGTATGTGCTCTTGCATTATATTCATTATTCACTGCTATGAATGATTTGTATACTTCATGAATTATTGTCTTGAATGCTTAAGTATTTTTAAGAGTTTATAAATTGAATTGGTTATTTCCACTATTAATTCACACCCCCCCTCTTAGTAGATTGTAAATCTAAAAATTGGTATCAGAGTAGGTCCTTTGGTAAAGGCTTAATAGCTTTAAGGTGATCTAAGGTATAATGGCTAGTCATAATGTGCAAGGTGGTTTCTCTACTAAGAAAGCACTACTGTTTAATGGATCCAATTATGCATTTTGGAGTGCTAGGATGAAGACATAAATTATGTACTTAGGATTTGATATATGGAAATCAGTTTTGGATGGTTATGTTTATCTTGCTATTCCTCTATCTAGTGTTGTAGACAAGAATATATTTGAGAACAACTCTAAGGCAATGAATTCCATCACTTTTGGTCTTACAAAAACTAAGTTCACCAAAGTAATTTATTGCACATATGCCAAGGAAATATGGGATAAATTGAAAACTATTTTTGAAGGAGATTCAAAGGTTAAGCTTGCTAAGTTGTAAACTCATAGAAGGCAATTTGAAAGTCTTAATATGAATGAAGAAGATACTATGACATATTTTCTATAAAGATTTGATGAGATTGTGAACATCGTCAAAGGTCTTGAAGAGAATATTGAAGAGACTAATATTATTTCAAAGGTATTAAGGTCTTTATCCCCTAATTTTGATCTAAAAGTATATAGTATATAAAAGAGTCATGACTTTACTTAGTTGAAGATGGATCAGCTACATGGCACCCTTATTACCTACGAGATGAGGAAGAATGATGATATAACACCAAAGAAGGAAGTAGATTTCAAGATTGAGATGAATACAAATAAGAAGTTTCAAGGTAATAATTTCAAGGAGAATGGAATTCTTGATATAGATGAGGATGAAATAATTGATTTTATTTAAAGGAAATTGATAACAGGTTTAGGCAAGTATAAAGGTAAGCTACCCCTCAAATGCTTCAATTATGGTGAGATAGGACATTTTGCTAATAAGTGACCTCATAAGTATAATAAGGATGATGATTAAGAGCATTATTAAGGTCATGATGATGTCAAGAGATATTTTAGGTTAGGTTTGATAAAAGTAAAAAGGGATTCGAAAGGTTTGATAACAAGAATTACTTCATGGATAAAAAGAGTCTCTACACCAAAGAAGATTGTAGCTCATCAGATGAGAGTGAAGATAGTGAATTCAAATATGATCATGAATATGATGGTTATGCTGAAGATGAAGATCTATTCATGGTTTAAGAATCAATTTTTTACATCAAAAGGATCCTACTTGGAGTGATTTAGATGATGATGAAGATGAGGTGGACTCTAAGACTACATTCACAAATGATCATGAAGGACTAAATATTGATAAAAAGATCAATAAGAAGATGAAATATAAACTCAAAGAATTTGAGGATAAATTTAGTGTTTTTGAGGCAATAATGGATAAATATTCTAAGGAGCATGAAGATATGGTCAAGCATCTTAGTTGTTAGTTGGAAATTCTATTTACAAGCCTAAAATCTAAAGAAGATGAATGTGTAAGGCATGTAATTGAAAATGAGTCATTAAAATATGAGTTAGAGAAGGTATCTAGTAAGGTAATGTCATTTATGAAATTTTAAAAGAGCTCAAGAGATCTAAACAACATTCTAAATGATCAAAAGCATGCAAGTGATAAGAATAGTCTTAGATATAAAGAAGAGCCAAAGACTGTAACTCAAGACAAGATGAAGACTAACGTGAAAAAGGTGGATCAACCTTTGAAGATAAATAATTAGATAATAAATTAAGTTGATGATATAATAAATACAAATCAGATCAGCCAACCAAATTCCATGAGGTATGCAAATTTCAATGGTTACTACTATACTTGTAATCAGTTTGGGCATAGAGCTAGAGAATGTAGAAGACCTATTAAGAATGAATTTACATGGAACTATGATGGGGGTAATAAATAATAATGTGTAAGAAAGGTTGAGTTTATAAACTATCATGACATAAGATACCTTGAAAAATGTTGTCCATTTAAGGTAATCCAAGCTGAGTTTCCTTCAAGAAATGTTGAGTGTTATAGTTGTTATGACATACACATTTCAATATTTTGTCCAAATCTAGAAAGGTAGAAAGAGCTTCTTGTAAAAAGTATGTTTTGATTCAATTGTGAACAAAGAGGTCACATTTATAGGTTTTACAAGAAAATTCCTACAAGTTAGAATAGGTTCAATCAGGTTCCTACAGTATATGGAAGAAGACAAGTTAATAGATGGAAACCAAAGTTTGCAAGTATGAGTCATGATGAGACTATAGGTCCATGAAATATATTTGTTATGGTGAAGAATTATTCTAAATTTTAAGGGTCCCAAGAGGTCTCATTGTCTGCTCATGTTGATAATGAAGAGACTAAGATCAAGGAGAAGACCAAGCTGTTGGTTGAAGCTAGTTCTAAGGTATGTATGGATCTAAGTGAACATCTTGTTATTTTTGAACAAGTTCCTAGTGATGAGAATCCAAGATTAAATAAATATTATTCATATGAAAAGGTATGCCATAAATATATGTTGTCTCCATGTATTTATAATTAAATCATAGAAAAAAAGGAGAATGATGTAGTAGTTGAGGAATTTGTTTTTCTAAAGCCAAAGAAGAAGAAGAAGAAATATAAGTATCAATTGATCAATGAGGATGAGTAATATGAGCAGTTATTTTTGTTTTATAGAATTTAGGTATAGAGGGTGTCTCTATCTATGTTTCTTAATAGACTCCTTTCAAGTGGAGAAGCAAGTGTTAATATGGAATTTTTCATTTGGAACAGTCTACAAGGTTAGATTGAAGGTTATTAAGTGGCAAAGAGGATTTGTGATTTTTCAAGATAATATTTTTATATAGAAATGTCTATTGACCTTATTCTAGTATGTTATAGCTGGTTTTATGATCTGAAGGTACATTGAAGACAAATTTAATATTTGTGTTTGCTCTAGAGTTTCCTAGTTTGTACTTATGAGTATGTAGGTCCTAAAATGGGTTATAAGAATTCAAGGTTCCCAATGGTGTGGAAGCTCAAATCTTGGTCTAGAAGTATGCAATGGTTGTCTTCAGGTGTAAAATAAGTTTTAGAGGCGGATGCTAATTGGAAGGTGTTGTGTTGACTTTATTTATTTTGAGATTCTAGTGTTTTAGGCTCTACTAAAAAATTGGTCTACCTTATGAGGTGAGGTCTAAGTATTCTTAATATTTTTAATGGGCCAAATGGGTTATCAAATCAATCTTCACAAAGATTTGAAGGTTTGTGGTTCTCAAGTTACTAAATTTTTTGTTAAGTTGGAGACCTATTTGGGTAGTAGGTTTGTGAAAGAATTATATTTCAAAATATGAGATAGTTTTTTCAAATTGGTGTCCTTAAGAGGTAATATGAGAGTGCTCTATGTATGAAGTTTCAAGTCCTGAAGATGTGTCTAGAGAAATTTATGGACTCTGTAAGTTTTAGGTAGGGCTACAAGGAGTCTAGATAGGTATAGTATTGAAGATGTTTTTTTTGTTTAGTTTCTCCAAAAGAGAAAGGTATATGTGTTTCAAGGTGAGTTATAAATATGTTTTAGTACATTTTTCCTATTTGATGAGTATCATGTTGCTTTTTTGATGGTCATGGAAGTGTGTTGAGAGAAGGCTACTAAGCCTATATGGTGGTTCTTCATGGTGTGTGGAGATTTGAAGATGCTCAAATGGTGTAGTCACTTATAAATATTAGGGGGAGTCCCTATAATAAGTTTCTTGGTGAGTTACATAATTTTTTAGTGTTTTTTTGTGTTTTTTATTCATTGGTTACAGTGCTTGATAAAGAGAGTGTTGGCATGGAGCAAGAGGATGTTGTCAACGCAAGATAAAGTAAGCTCAAAGGGGGAGTTTGTATCATCTTTATAAGATGGTATTTTCATATTTTTTATGGTATATTTAGTTTCTTAAGATCATTTGGGGCCCACTTTTTCATTGTTTCAAAGGGCGAGAAAGTTCTTTTTGTGGGAGTGCTTGAAGAAAGAGATGGTGAGTTGTATATTACTATATATGTTGTTTGTTGACATCAATGACAAAGGGAGAGATTGTTGGATAATTTAAATGATTTCATGGTGATGACATGTAGGTGTCTTGGTGATTGGATGAAGTTTTTTGATAACCTAATTAATAATGACAAAGTGTGCAATGAGCTTGTTCTAGTGTGCTTTATGTTGGCTTGGTTGGTCTTCAATTTTGGCAAGTTTAGAGATGTTCAGGGTTGAGTATGGTTATTGGGCATGTGAAATAGGTACCTAAGATTTTATATATAATTTTAGAGCTTGTTTGAATAAGTGTAATTCATATAGTATTCCATGGTTTTTATCTAGACATTTTTGGTCTAGTGGCAAAAAATATACATAGGTAGTTTGATGATGTCACCATTGCCACATGGAAATGAGTCGATGGGAGTTGGTCATATGATTATTATCACATTAGTCCCTAATTTTTATGTTCCATATCTAAAGTCATGTTTTGAATCATGTTCAAATATATGAGGGTGTAAAGCTAGATTCTCGATCAGAATTCATTGTTTTCCCATAGCTAAATTTGCAAAGTGGCAAGAAGATCCAAGTAAGCATTTATAGGGGAGTTGGTCATATGATTATTATCACATTAGTCCCTAATTGTTATGTTCCATATCTAAATTCATGTGTTTAATCATGTTCAAATATATGAGGGTGTAAAGCTAGATTCTCAGTCAGAATTCATTGTTTTCCCATAGCTAAATTTGCAAAGTGGCAAGAAGATCCAAGTAAGCATTTTGATGGTGGAATATATCACAAATGTGGTTGATTCAAGAGAAATTGATCATATGGATTTGATTATTTTTTATCCTAGTTTATTTTTTATAAGTTATAGATCATGTGCTGAAGTGCGACAAAAGTTATGAAGGAGAAAAGTTAGTCTCCCAGATAAAATCTTGACATAGTTGGCTTTGTGACAGAAGATTTTGAGAAGGATTTTTAATGGAATTATATCTTACATGATCAAAGGTTTTAGGAGAATTATGTCATATTTTTGTATTCTCCTATATTATTAAATCATATGGTCCAAATTTTAGATCATGCATTAAATCACATAAGAAGTTATTAAGGTTCAAAAATGGCTACTCAGGCATATTGAAAGGGTCCCCATACCTAGTCAATTTTGAAAGAGTTAAAGCTCAAGAAAGATCAATGGTGCAGATTACTCTAATAATTTATGATGTAGTGAGATGAGGATAGGTATACAATTTTTAATTACTGATCAAAGGTATAGGATCAAATTGTGAGCATTGAAAATTAAAGACCTGACTAATCCACAGATATCAATGGAGCACATTGACTCAACATTTCAAGATTGTACGACATGAGGTCAAAGTGATATATTTTTAAAATTTTGATTTGGTGGAGTATGTGTTTAATATATATCAATATATATAGTGTGTATTTTATCTGATCTAAGAGGACATGAGATGTTAGCATGGTGTTTGAGGTTTAATCATGACTATTTAATTTGAATATTTGAATTTTGCAAAGGAAAGACCAGTGTCTATTTTTTGGACCATAACTTTTGAACTAATTATAATTTACTCATGAATTAATTATCAAAGTGGTAGAGTAATATAATTTCCATCTGTAAATATGGATTTGAATATATGGAAGTGTGTATAGA